>LYUA01000323.1:802497-818721 GCA_002093875.1 Calopteryx splendens
TAATTCATGACGATGAATCTTATTTTTTTATAAAAAATAATAATTGATGAAGTAAAATATTAAAAATCAAAGGAAACTATGTTTTATGGCAGAAATGAAATAAAACTCGAGTTTATTTTTGGTCCTTGAAGCTTTCACTATCTCCAGTAATCACAATTTTTCCAATTGCTGTGCATGCAGTTGGCACCAATAAATACGGTCATTTGAAAAAGAGAGAGAAGCGTTTATCCAGTTTCTTTTAATTATTTCTGGGATAGATATCTCCTTTTAATTCGCCTGGTTGACGGCCATGCATTCAAAAGTGTACGGTGAAGACGACAGCATTTGTGTACTTTTTAAAGGTCCTCATAAAGATTTTTAAAATATGACTTATTTATTTCCCTATAGAATTAATTACACCGTGTCTACGCCAATTACAGTATAAATCAAATTTAAATTAAGTAGAAGAAGGAAGAAAATAATCAACTCCATGCTGCAAAACTTCTGGTAGGCATCTTTCAAAGGGTTGACGTCACTTCCACCATAAACATCCACGTGTTTTCGAAAGGGGCAGTCTGCCATGCTGACACGTTTGTAATTGGATTTTTTTAAATACTCCCTAAAGTGCACCCAAAGTTCGGGTGCTAACTATCACAGAAATTTACTACTAAAAAAACTTCATCGGAAGTAGCGATGTAAAACAAGATTCCATCGAATTTAAATTCGAAACTAATGAATGTCTGTAGAGGCTCTTCTGCACTCTCTCTGTGCTCTGAATTCGACGCACAAACGAGTTTGCAGCGCTTTTTATTGAGCTTTTCTTTTTAATACGGCTGTGTAAAACGTCAAATTGTCCTAGAAGCTGCCACTTACTCACTTTGAGCGATGCGCTTTGTAAATATACGGTGGAAAAGCTCAGGCATAAAATGTAAATTGAATCCAATATATGACTGACAGACCACGCCTTATGGGCATTAAATACTCGCTGAGCCACATTAGATGGAGTTTCTCTGTAATCGTCTTTCTTTGTATTTGACCCCTACTCATAAATACAGTCCCGCAGGACTCAGTAGGACTGAAATAACAACTAACGTAGAGAACCATAAAACATTCTCTAATCTCTGTAACCGTATTGCATGGATTTATTACATTTTGCATGTATCCTATCGCATACAGTTTACCTCCCCAAATGTCCCTTAAACCGGTGTTTGCACCCCTTGCCACACACCTTTTGGTGGCTCGCGGGGTATTTTTGTAGATGCAGATGTCGAGTTTCTTAAGGTGATAGTAGATGGGAGTACGTAATTCAACTGATAGTGTACCCACTGCTTTAACTGAAAATGTTATTGAAAGGCTAAGACACAAATTCTGCAGTTATGTTCCCCTTAGAAATGATGCTTAACATTTTCAGATATTAAATCGCAGGTACTTGCAAGATTTTTAGGGGTGTAAACTCCTCCATTAGAAACCTACCTCAGCCGATATTTTAACATTAAAAATAATAACAATAGATTTGACCTATTGGTATTGAGCACAAATTTCAAGACATATTATTTGTAGGGAAAAATAGCTCTCAGTTTGATGACTCAATAATTTGAAAGAGTACCTATTATAGCCGCATTACTTATACGCTATTCGCCGCGTTACATCCATTCGAGGCCGAGGCAGACAGATTTCCAGAAACTCATTGTGAATTAAAAGCAATTCAAAGTGCTGTATCAACGAAGTATAAAGGGCATCGGCGCTGTTCGTCTTCCATGCTGAAACGACGCCTCAGTGAACTTTCCCTGCGCGATCTCCAAACCCTCGATTCCCAGTCATCTTTTTTTTCCCCCGGGTTGGATTGGTTTGAAGGATTAAAGAGAATTGTTTTGCAAGGAAAGCGTTTTTGGGGAAAAAAAATGCGCATAAAAAGTTTTTCCGTACCTTCGTCAAGGATGAAAGGATAATGGGAGGAGGGAATTGCGTTAGGGAAGCACCGTGTCCGGTGCACGACGGTTTAACGAAATTATTTGGTGCAGGGAGCGCGATACATGGGGTGGGAAACGTAATTGCGGAGAAACCGTGCGCATTACTACCCCATTTTAAAATTCCACCCAAGCACTCAACAAGACACTCGGGGGCAATGGCAGCTGTTTTTTTTGCACTCTACGGGGCATAATTCCCTTCGCATAGCTATAGATTAGAAACCATTGGATTATTCTGCAATATTTACAATACACGAAAACATTTACGACGAAGCGCGATTGTTTTTGGCAATAAAGAAGAAGGAATGACCAGAGATTAGTCCCAAAATTCAACGGTAATAAGGTAATTTCGCAAATATTGCAATGAAATAAATTCGGTACAGTTTATAAAATAAAGTGGCAACCTTTTTAAATAATTCAGCCTCAACAATTCGCAGGTGCATGACCTCTTTAAGTATTTTTCCATTCCTTTAGTGAATGCCTGGTGTAAACTCACTCCTGCCAAATACCCCAGTAGTGGAATTCAGGGTATTATGTAAATATAGTAGATACAATGGAACAAACCTTCTTCATATCATTCATGCGAAATTATTAAATATTACTTATAAGTTCTACTATTAGTTCTCCTATCCTATTTTTCATAGAAAGGATAGAAAAAAAATAACGGTTATTGAAACAGTGCCATTGATTCTTTTCATTTATGTCCAACCTACAAATTTATCATATTTTCGCGCTTGCAGCCAACAAATTAGGTTCATCAACACAGCGAACCGAATCCGAAGGTGAGTTTTGAGAGGTGAGGGTAGAGCTCTCCCGGGACTAAGCCATTAGGCATGTGAAGCTCACACGCTAGAGGCTTTACCTGAACCTCCTTCGGTTTCCCAGGAAGATCAGATCCCAAAAAATCACTTGGCTTGGGAGAGCTGTGTGTGTCCAGGGCCCAACGGTTAGTAGCCGAGCGCTATGCCCTACCCGATAGGCTACCTCGACACGAATTTGTTCAAGAAACTTTAAATTCTGATTTTTTCAATGGTTAAATACTAAGATTAGTCCAAGGAGATATCCACCAGAGTAGAAACTCAGAATTCAGAGAAAAACGTGGAATCTTTTGTCACTTTGTCAAATTATTGGAGATAGAATCGAAACGGGCGTCGAGTGCAGAACAGCCGACGAGGAGTGGCATTCACGGCGTGAGATCAATACTATGCTTCAAGAAATTCCGCGGGCAAACAGGAAATCCCGATGCAAAAACAGGACTCGAATGGTCTGTGACATCAAGTTGTTGGTTTACGTGCATAATTACGAAAGTGGACTGAAGTGAGCTCGTAATGTCACTTAAGAGATGATGATCGGTAAAATTCAACTAAAATCAACTGCACATGCGAAATAAGACATGAGAAATCAAATTAAGACAAAGAATAGCTGTTTTTTATGGAAACACCATTAGGAAGAGACTCAACCACGAGGCATGATAAATTCATAGGAGGAAATAATAAGATGGAGGCAAAGGAACAAATACTTAAGACATAGGAACCTATTTAGACGGACATATGACAGCTATACCTATAAGAGAAAATTAATCTAAAAAGTAATCTAAATAGAAAAGGGAGGAACGAGAGCTACAGTTAAGAACTCACATACTGAAAATGTTAAGAATTAATCAATGCAAAAGAAACATCGCCAAGGTGAAAATCGTTTGTGTTTTGACTTTACTGACGACAGACATTCGGCCAAATTATTCTGTATTGTAATTTAAATTTAAACCTTACTTAAAGTAGAAATCGTTACATAAATTTCGACAGCAAGTTTTGAGACGCCACAAAAAATAACTGGTTAAAAATAAAAGCGCGGTAGTTCATCACGGAGTGCGGGGGTTTCCATAGGGATCTCTGCGTGTGGACCTCGCGATTTATTCATACCCATCCCCATCGTGCCGACATTATTCAATGAGAGTGACTGCGGACTACTTAACGACGGGATTGTTCCTCGACGACTTTTACGAGATAGCTAGAATAAGATGGTGCATTCGACAAAAAAACCTATAAACTTTGACGATACGGAGTAAAAGGGATTGGAATCAAGTTTGCCCAGCCTCCTTGCTTTGGTAACGGTTCGGCTGCCCCCGTCTTTATTAGACTCATAAAACACGATCGAGCGAGGTGCCTTTTTACTCACCGAACTCAAGTAGTCTTCCTCGCTTGAAAGAACACGTCGAACGGCTTGATTTACGGAGCTTTTTACGTGGAATAAATAATTTCTCTTCCACCCTTCGTCGCCACTGTTACTTGGGGTTCATAATTCTAATCCCTCTTTCTCATGCCGGACAGGAGCGCCACCGAAATGGCGTTCGATTAGGATGAGCATTTCTCTCACCCGTTCCAAAGTTTGTGCGAATGCAATGATCCGAGACGAACATTAAAACGGCACTAGCGTTGAATTTGCATGCCCTTCAGGGACGGACCAGGGAATCAAAACGAACGTGGCAATGATTGTCAATATGGGAATCATTTTTAACCGACGATGGCGTATTTTCAAACACATGAATACGGTATCAGTCAAAACCACCATAGTTGAACAAATGGACGGTTATATAAATATAGGAAATTCCGATCCCATACACTGTGAGAAAAAAACCTGTTCACTGTGGGTAAAAAATTCAGAACTTTGGTCCACGAAAGTATCCATCAGGCAGTGGAGTCATGTTCATCTCCCACCAGAATACCTTATTGCTCACATCTGCCAACCTACTGAATATTTACGTGAAACATAAGCTGAGCCAAATGACACGTGCACATAATTCTCCCATCGGCATCCCAGCGGCTGGTTAACATTTTGGGACGAAGAAGATGTTTCCCCTCGCAGCCAACCATATTTTCCTTTCTTGCGGCTCGTGCGGCCCGAGAAACCGCTCAAGCTCCAGTTCCAAAGCGCCCCAAGGTTTCGTAGCTCTAAGGGTTTGGAAATGATTTCATAAGATAAAAAAATCCTAAGTCAAATGTTTTTCGTGCATTATAAATACTTCGCGTGTTTTTTTCTTAAAAATAAGTAGGTACTCTGAAAACCAAGCATCATTTTGATTTATTTGTATGATTTTTCTATGGTGTTCAAACGTCTTGGGACAAATGGAAAGGCACTTGAACAAAGGAAAAGGACTTAAAAAAAATGAAAATTCCTTTCGACGGCTTTATGGTGGGATCGGATCGGGTGGGGCGGATTTCTGTTGACATCGAAAGTGATACAAGCAAGAAAATTGGTCCCTCAACGCTAAAATAAATTAATTTTACAGTCTTTGTTTACATGCGGACCATCAGTATGGTGGCTAATGCCGTCAAAAATTTTCAATTGGAAATTAAAAACCTGTCCTTTACTACATATATAGAAATCGTAAAGCAGTGATTAACTAAGTAGACAAATATGTAGGTATCTACCTACAAATCTATGCAGAGTTAGCATGACTACCTAATGACAAAAACATGTTCATTGTGCGACAGAGCTCACAAAAGATCATTTTTACAAATTTTGTGTAAATAAATGAATTTCCGTTATTTTACGCTCATTTTAGTAAAACTTTGAATCGGATGCAATAATAATTGAGAACTAATATTGAAACAACTAAAAACGAAATGTAAAACGCGAATATCTTATAATCATCCTTCTTGAGCCGTGGGTGGGAGTGATCATTCCTATTTTACTGAAAAATGATGGAATGGAAATTCAATGCCACCCACTAGAAGTTCATGTCTATAACCACGTTTAAAAAAGATACGCGTAAGGCAGCGAAGGCAGGAAAATGGGTATGATTTTGAAAGGGCTTATATTGGGGGGCGCAGGAAAAAACATCGAGGGGATTTGATCTGGGCGACGGCGAAAGAGGAGAAACTTAGAAGGGGGTGCAGAGCCGAGTGCGGCACACGCACGTGGTGGTCACACGACCAAGGCCAAGGCTATAAACGCAGCGTGCGACCCGAAAGAGTACGAGTGCAACGGAGTGAATCCATCCCATGGTCCCACTTCCCCCCTTCCCCCGCTCTCCCGTTCACACTCCCGCTTTTCCACCAACTCCTCCCGCGATTCACTACCCTCTTCCATGCTCAGGTAAGGTTAAAACGTGGCCAGCGATTCGAACCAGGCTTGCGAAGAGGTTTTCAGAATTCTCCTCGCCCATATCCCTTAAACCCTCTCCCCTTCCGTGCCTTCTCTCTCTCTCTCGTGCCACACGAAAACGCGGGCGGAATTCACCGTCCGTGTGCCCTAAGGCAATTAGCGAGCTGCTTTTAAGCGAACCTTTCGCGGCCTTCGTGCGAAACCCTTCGTTACAGTCTTCCCCGGACTTGCTATTCGCGTTCATCAGTGGATTCATTTCCCTCTCTTTTTCGTTAAAAAATTCTCTCGCTTGCGATTGCACTTGTGGATTTATACTTTTAAAGACGCCATACGGCTTAAAATAGGACCATTGACGATGATCTTTTGCAATCCGGGGAAAATTAAGTCATGAAAAAGTACTGAACTATTACATACTTATTCACCTGATTCTAAAATTCAAATGGATTTCAAGAATCGAGTTTCCTGAGAATAAATCATTTTATCGTTTCTATTTTAAAGAACTGACAGGCGTAAAACAACCAAAATGTGTTATATGGTAAGGCATAGAAAATGAACGAAATCAATTGAGCACGATAGATATAATTATACTCTCACATTTCTCGATCCTTCTTTTGGAAATAGCTCGATACAATGGAAATATCTCAGCTCTATTTTAGCCATTACTTACACGAAGGTATCATGATGTTTCATGACATGAGTATCCATTATCATCTAAGTTCCGGAATTAATCTTTACACCAGAGAGGTCTACGAGTATAAACAGTACAGGGTCATAAATGTTCCGCGGCGTTAAATACAATAATGAGGGCTGGAAAAAAAAGGTCGGCCTTAAAGAGTTTAAACTGAAGATTGAATGATCATAAAAAAGGCTCACAATTAATTTTTCGAAACAGAACCTTACCACCCTGCGTTCTGCGACAGTTCCTTCGTATAGGAGCTAATAATATCTCTCCCTCTCTTCGTTTCCCGCCTCTCAAACACAATAGTACTTAAGGGCGAGAGATCCGAGCGTAATCGTATTCCCCACTGCCTCAAGCGTCCATCAGCTCATCTTCACTCGATCTCAAGGGAAGGAGAGCACGAAGCAGGCGAGATGAACAGGATGCAAAAATGCAAAAACGACGCCGTCGAAGCGTGGAGGCCGCGACCCTCGGGTGCGAAACGACGAGGATGGAGTAATGTATCACCACTCGTCGCGCCAACGGAAGCTACGGAACGAAGATATCTCTCTCTCTCTCTCTCTATTCACTGCGCTCCGCTCGCATTCCTTTTTTTCCCGTCTCCTCGTTTCGAAGCGGCGATTGATTGCTTCGCACGTTTCCATGCAAGCACGCGCACCCTCTCCTCCGACGACGGAAGGAAACACAAAAAGACCTCCACACCCACTCCATCTCTCTCTTCATCTCGCTATATTTTACCCAGAAAGTAACTCCTTCACTCCCCCGGGGAAAAAAGGTAACCAAATCCAAAAAAAAATGAAAAAAAATATAAAAGAGAACCAACCACTCAGAAACTTCATTATGAATGCCGCGGACAGGGGCGGGAGGCGTAAATAACGTTCAGCGTTATGTCGCTGAATACGGAATTGTCGATGAAATTTTGTGGTAACTGAGTTTTCTGGAGAGCGTCGCTTTCCTTGCGAATGGTGGAGCCCTTGGGAGACGGGGCAGGAGACGCTTAAGGAATTGACACCTTAAAATATTACAGGCATCACACGGAAAGCATGCTTTCAAACAATCCCGTTTTCCTGGATTACTGCATCGAAATAGGACTCTTTAACTCCAATGTGTTCATTAAGCGATTCTAAAGATTAAACAGCTAGAGCAATGGACGGCGTTGATTTTCCGCACGTCAGCGATTCGAAAGGTCAAATATTCAAACGAACACTGCCTGCCGATAAATATCACGGTAAATATTTCGGTTTTCGGCTACTGCCTACACAGGTCCGCGAATTTATGTGGCATCGTTTTCAGAGTGTGTATACCTATTCTCAGCACACATCGCATCCAATTTAATTTTGGAAATATTAGCATGGCAGATTAGAATATATAATAGCTTTAGAATAATTTTAAATGTACTATGATATTTACCTCTCATATTTAAAAAAAAAGGAATTTTACAGGAAAGTGAGTTTTATAATTTTCCTTGCAAAAAAGCAGTAATGTACATTTTCCAAAAAAACTAACTAACAACCTATTTGATTCCGGAAAAAATATATTTCTATGCATTTAAACTAAGCTTCATTATCCGAATAAAGTGAAATTCCGAATCAATGCCGATTAGTTCGGATAATCGACTGTCCACTACTAAACGGAAATAGCGTTGATGTAAAGCGATATTACTAAAACATTATCATGCCTTCAATTTCTGTATCTTCAGTTTTGGTAGCGAAACATTGAAATTTTGAAATCAGAAATACAAAATTTCATGAAAGAATAGCAAGAGGTGAATTCATAACGCTTATTCTTAGCTTATTCAACGATATTCATTCAAATCAAAAAACGTAACTTCCTCTCTATCGAAATCAACTATGGGAGATTATGTGAAAATATTATATGAAAAAACCAGAATATTGGCATCAATTATAGGCAGCGTTATTCTTTTATTTATTTTTTAACAGGAAAATCAGTCAAATTAATCCATTAATGAAACGAGGTAATTATGAAAGAGATATCCCAGAAAGAATCTTAAAGCTGAGCGGGATTTGCATCACGTAACTCTGGATAATTTAATAACTAAAGTAATAAAAACGAGAATTCGATGAATTCAAGTTGACTCACCAATTATTTGGTACGCCATTTTTCAAGAACACAAGATCCCGATTTCAAAGAAGAAAACTCACCTGAAATAAAGAAAGATACATTTTAACATACATGTTATACCAAACCACCCTTGTAAAAGATCTCTAGAAATTTCAACGGTTTTTCTCTTTATGGAAATCTCTAGTGGTTCGAATACCCGTAGGCTTGTCATCAGCCTTCTAACAGGCTCGACCACTAGAGCTTACCTGAAAGAAATACCCTTTGTGAAATTTTCAACTTCATAATACTCGAAAACACTGAGTAATGTTCAGGCTTATTGAAATGATGGGCTCCATGAGTTGAAGCGTTGTACAATGCTAAATATAGTTTAGCAACATGGAAAACTGCACAAAGTATATACCTTATATATTATATATATACCTTAATGTATATATATAAGGTATATATATATATACCTTAATGTAAAATATTATTTATTGCTTAATTAAGTGCTTCATTTGGTAATTTTGACAATTATGAAGTAAAATAAACAGTAATCCCGAATGAATAATTATAAAAAGCCTTAAATTATGCACTGGAATGGGTTTGGCCATTTTCTTGACTCATGCTGCAAAGCTTGGTTGTGATAAACTCTAAAAACAGGAGTCTACGCGCCCTTAGAGCATCTTTATTTTACACTGCATCCCCCAAATATATAATAGTGAATTTTCCTCAAAGATACACAAAGTCCAGATGGATTACGACTATTAGCAAAAATTAGTATTTATGAAAATAATTGTCATCTCGATATTTATTTATATTTCCTCTCAAAGGTACTGAAACTTGTTTCCAATCCTCCATTAAAAAAATATCAAAGATTTTATTTCTGACTGTGAGACACGGTGTAAAACGTGCCAAACATCCCTGCTTCCCTGAGTGCCAAGGTACATTTTCATGGTGCAGTTTTACTTACAGAAAATGAAATTAATGCTCTTATCATAGCCACACTTTATGTGATCGACTAATAATGCCACGCAGTGGAAACCAAATTTAGCTAAACCTTTCTTTTAAGTCAACACTTCAAACATTTCCTTCGCCGCTATACGCAGAATACGAGTACATACTTAATAGATATTGGAAACGCTGTGGAGGCGGTCTTCAAATTAATATTTACCTATTACCATTTTTTCACCCCTAAGTGAAGGAAATTGATTGCTTTGCTGTTAAGGGTTTCTATAATGGTTCTAAAAAAATCAAGTTCATTCAAAACTTCCGGAATCTATTGATTCAGTTTCAATAAACTCGAGTTAATGAGTCCCACCGTGGAACAATACCAAGAACACAAAAGCCTGGATGCATCGAGAAACTTGAAAGAGACTTGAAATTCACTCACGGAGCTACAACTTCCTGCGCGAAAGTGATTTATGGAGTGGATCGGGGAAAATGAACAAAACGATACCGTCTTCCGTGCCCGATAATCCGGAACGTTGAGCATTTTGGAGTTCGGTGACGCGGGTCGAATCGTTGTTTCGATCGCATCCAGGCGGAGTGTTGGCTGCCAGGAGATCGAAATCCGTCGGGAGTGGTTTTCTTTACCTCCCCACTCCACCCACCGTCCACTTCTTAGAGTGCACCCTTGGCCGCCACCTGTCGGCCGGGTTCGGCGCCGGTCGCATGACGGGACCTCATCACCAGTTCAAAAAAGGAGAGCGGAGGAGATTCCTCCCGATCGGGAAGGGGACGGGGAGGGGGGGGATTAGGAGCTTAGAGCGTGGGTGGCGGCGACGGGGGAAAAGTGGGGTCGGGGGAATGAAGGGGAAAACAATGCACTCTTCCATCCCCACCCCCTCTCTACGTCCGTTCTGATACGCTGCGAGAGCACTTCCAAACTCATTAGGTTAAAGTTCTAGGGAAAATAATTCCGGGAAACCCCGTTTCTTCCTCCGTGCCCCCCGTTGGAACCCCGGCCACGTTTCTCCCACTGCGTAATAGGTATCTGTCCGGTCGGAGCCAGCCAGCGTGGTGTCGGTGCACCCGGCCGCCCGCCTCCCTCACCTCCAAATCAATTTCCCCAACCCCGTCCTCCTAGTGAGGCCTCCAAGCCTGTAACCCTGGGTTTTTCCCAAAATTGTTAATAAGTCTTCCCCATAGTTCAAAGTTTTCGGATAGGTTTTACGCGCATTTTATTTATCAATATCTTTGTGATAAATTTTAATATATTTCTCCATGCAATTTTGTAAATTTTCCCATTTACAATTGTACGCTGACGAGTCCCCCTTTTTAAAATTAGAAATGGTCATCCTAACCTTTTAAGTGGTAGCCTCGCATTATTTTTTTTCTGATGGGCTATTTAAATATTAAGAAAAATATTTTTTTCAGTTTCACTAAAAATAATATCTTTCCTTGTTTCCCTTGCATCGTAATGTGTTTTTTATATAATAATCCATCTCAAAGATTATTTCTCAAAAATATTCTTTTTATGATTTCGCAAAATGCAAAAAACTGATTGATACCTCAAATTCGTAATTTTTTTACCTTCGTCGTTTAAAAAATCTATCCTGCTCTCTCCAAGCTTTACGGAACAACCTTTGGCTATGCCCGCCTCACTGCTTTCGTTTATTTTATGAAACTGTATTGCTAAGTATAAATAAACGATTTTACACATAAGACTCACGCATTTCTAAGGGCGTGGCACGGAAGAAGAATCTTTATGACCTTGATGTCAGCAGATGTAGGATTTTATTCCTGCTCCCCATGACGAGAAATCTCCCAAAAAACCTACCGCCTTCACGGCCCGGAACCCTCCGGCCACCATTTCACACGAACAACCCTTTCCCACTACACACGCACCCTCTCCGTCCCCAAAACCACGCCTTTTCCATCCATACCCGATCCCCTGCCCCCGCATTTCACCTTCGTGAGTCACGCGGACCACTCGCCGCTGAATGCCAGAGATACAGCCGAGGATTTTCCATGCGTGCGGCCGATGGTCGTCCGACCAATCAAGTGAAAGGGTTTCGAACTCACAAGTCGCTCGCTTACGTCGAAATCTTTACACCTGATTGGTCGGGCGACCTCCGGCACCTCACGGCACGAATGCATCAAAATCCAGCTTTCGATCTCACCTACCTACATCCACAAACAACGCCGCAAGCCACGAGAAGGTCATATAACAGGAGGTGTAGTCGGCGGATGTGGTGGAGGTGAGATCCTCTGTGAGCGCTTTCGCTATAGGTAGCTTAGCGAGCCGTCATGGGAGATATTGGTCACCCTGATGGAATGGTTTTTTTTCGTTGAGTCGTCTTATCCCGAAAATGTTTTGCAGATGAGTTCAAAGATTCATGAATGGTCCACAGTAACTAATGATTTCGATATAAGGTTTCAGTCTATCGGGGTAAATATTTTAGACGCATTCCAGCATGCTGTTTCATACATTGCCCAACAGTAAGTCTCACTATCCTAAATTCCTAACTGCAATGTAACAACGAAAATAATATTTTTAGTGCACTTAGCTGTTTCTATTTATCTTCAGGTACTTGCTATTCAACGCTTTTAAATAATCAGCGTATTATAACTTAAAGCAGTGCCAAAATTTACTAATCACCGTTTTGAAAATCACTCCATTAAAAAAGTAAAATTAAGAGTGAAATTCATCTGTTGTACACATTATTAATTTAAGTACACCTGTAAAAACTAAAATATTCAAAGGAGCATATAATAGTTTTTTATGATTCTAGTTTCATCTACTCTAAAAGATCAGAAATACTATTACTTGAGCATGTAGCAGTGAACTCATATGCAGGTAAGGACACATTCTTTTAAAAAAGGGATAAAACAAGAATTAGAATGTCCAATATAGATTTGGTATAAAATACCATGGAGCAAATATAATAAATAGCGACCTCTATAAAATCATATAATAAAATTGTGACTGATATTTTTCCTCAAAAAATGAAATAATATATTTGCACAAGTATCTTATCGTTTGTACTGCGCATATAAACTCTGATTCAATTTTTATTATTTGAGATTTTCTTAAAAAATAAGCCAGCGTGTACGATGAAATAAGTGGCATTAGTTATGGTTCGAATTCTTAATACCAATGTGATAAAAACAGTGATATCTCCTAAAGTAGGTAGTTTACATTCAGACTATACCTATTTTAATAAAATTATACTAGACTCCTTCATTTATGAGTAATACAAGGCCTTTCCATTACGAGTCCTCAAAATGAAAATAACACAAAGATGAATTAGCACCACTGACAACGTGAACTAATTAGGCGTCAGCATTACATCGAACCTCGCTTGTAGAATAAAAACACTTAATATACACGGGGCTCCCTCGAAAAATAGCGCCTGGTAGAAAAACATGGCGAGGAAAAATGTGAAAGGGACACGCTATTTCTCGTTAGTCAGACCGCATATACAATAGGTATGCTGTGTGAATATAAGGCGGGCGGGGGGCATATAAGGAACCCATGCATTGCCCCAAAAATGAAAATAAATGTAGTGGAAAGCTGCCAGATTCGTTAAAAACTGTAATGAGAGGACCAAGAGTGTCACTCAATTAATACGTGATCTGGGATTGGAATAACTTGAGATTCGAAAATTCAATGCTAGATTCAACTTATTAAAAAGCCGTGCATCGTGTGACTTTACTTGCGAGATTGACGAATTATCCAGCCAACAAACTACATAGGCAAGACTGATAAAGATGATAATATTAAAAAATATACCTAGTAAGCGGAACCGTTTGTTTTGAGAATTCACGTTTCCCTCGCATGATCCACGACCACAAAACCAAAGGAAAACACTAAAAATCCGTGTACCTTGAGGTGTCTCACGGTTTTTTATGTAGATGTACATGAAAATGTAAAAGGTAAAAATCGTAATTGAAACATTATTAAAAATGTTAAGCGAACATTATTATTTATGTAGTGAAAGTGATAAATGATATCTTATTAGAAAAAAATGGAGAATCATTAATTCCCTGTATCTAATTTATCTATTTTTATGTAACAAATAAAATAAAATCACCATAAAACTCGGATAATTCATCAAACACATGAACTTTTTATAGCCTTCCTTCATATTTTATCTTGGCCTGAGTGCAAAATACTCTTAAGGTTTAAATTAATATTGACTAAGATTTTATGACCTTATTGATACCCTGCTCTAGCTATAATACAGCAGAAAACTGTTTCCAAATATGCACTAAAAGTGGAAAGATAAAAGCGAAAAATAAAATAGCCGAGGGTATGAGAACGCTTATTTCTGGCCATTAAGAGGCTTGGTCAATTCTGGCCTGGCTTCGTTAGTATTTTGAAACATCTTCAGAAATCAAAATCAATGCTTCCCAATTTGTTTTATGCAGTAAAAATTATATCAGTCAGATTTTAAAGATACTTAGGCTAGCTGTAGGCAATTAAACTTCTTATCATTGGATACGATTTGTACTCTCCAAAATATTTCCCCACCCTAATATTCGGGTATTTTCTCACGGTATAAAGCATCCAGAAGTAGAATATACACCATGTAGTATTACACTGTTAAGAAATAATGTACGAATTACTCAAGCATAATAGGAGTACACTGTTAAGAAATAATGTACGAATTAATCATGCATAATAGGAGTGGGCTTGAGAAGTCAACTGATAAATCTAGAGTGAGTTGGGTTATCTAACTTTTAGGATAACAATATAATGGTGGGTAATCTGAACGAAAGTCTACTCTTGCAAATTGATTTAATTCTTTTCAGAATAAATTTCCCCTAAATATTCCACAAATGAGGATAAAAATACAATGGAATAATTTTGAAATGTTGGGTATTTTAATGCTGTTCTTCTCCGATTAAAAATGCGCCATTAGTGAATTAAAAATTCAAGAATAATTTCCAAAACATATGATTCTCGACACATGCAAGAGAAAAAATCGCATTAGAATTAAAATTTGCCAAAATTTGTAATCGGAGAATAAAAAAAACTGATACGTACAAAATATTTTTCGAAGATATAGTTCCACAATGCCTTAAACAAACAGTTCCAATGGCTTAAAAAGTGACAGGATATAAAGAGTCCACAGAGATGCTAAATCTAGGCTTACTCCCCACTACCAATTACGATGAACAGAAAAATAAATCCAAAAATCAGTTAAAGAATAAAATTATTTCTCCACCACACCCACTTCCATTTCATTTAGGATAATTATTCACTACGACGATGTTGAAATAATGACGATTTTGAAAAACTTTAAGCAGCGAAATGACATCTGGCGGCAAGACCTGGTATTTCCGATTAAAGTGACTTCACATGGATTGGTAATGACAGCCACCTGGTTTGCACAGAATATTATTTCCTCCCAGGCAACTCGAAACAACAGCATCTGCCTCATATCCCAGGCCATGTTTGAATGCACATCCACCTTGATTAGAAGGGCAACGTCGCACCTCTAAATGTTTGGTTTCCTGTTTCAACTACGTTAGTCGCATTTGCTGTCACTTACCATCAATGCGTAGCATCACAGAGCATAGGATCATTAGTGCTTTCCAATCGGTGATCCACATGAAACCAAATCGAATTCGGTTTTGACGTCCATGAGAAAAAATATTGAAAACATGGAGGATTTTATGGCAAAGAGAAGAAGAACAGGATTGATATTAATCCTTGGTGTGGGATATAGAATTATTACATATGAAATGCTATTAATGGTAAGAGAGTAGTGCATAATCGTTTGTTTTTCCAAACTTTAGAGAAAACTCGTCATTTAAAAATTTCTTTTCATCAAAATTAGTTTATTTCAACGGAAAATACCATCCTTAGTCCCAGGACCTGCAAGCCAAAAAATTCGATCCTTAAGAAGTTGGCACAAGCAACTGAGTTAGCATTTGTTAATGGTGACTCAGTTGAGCTCAATAAAGCACAGCAATGGAAGACCCTAAATGTATTTTAAGTATTCGGTTAAGTATGTGGTGAGTTCATTATCTTTGAAAAAGAAAATATTTTTTTTTATATATCCCACGAGTTTTCTCCAATCGTATGAATCAAAACAAAGATTATAGTTGCACTAAATACCATTTGTTTCTAAATGTTGATTGTTTTGCAGAAATGATTATTATTGTGTGCGTCAGAATTCATTGCTGGAACTGAAGGTGTGGTAGCTATCAGTGGTGTAACTCAAAAATTAATAAGGTCTCAGTATCTAGAACAGCATCAACAAATTCAATGTTCCATTATCAGGAGAAGGCAATAATACAACGATCATATCACAGTAATCAATCCGAATGCCGGTTTTTTAGGTGAGGGAAGAGCTCACCCTACACTTAGCTCAAAGGCGTGTGGAATTCTCACATCAGGGTAGGGTGGCCAGTTCCCTTCCCTGTACAACCTGTGATTTCCCAGGATGACCTGGTACCCTAAAAATGGTACACAGCTTG
>LYUA01000324.1:0-11925 GCA_002093875.1 Calopteryx splendens
CCTCAGATGTAATTAATTTTAACAATATTAGTATAATATATATTATATAATAATATATATATATTATACTAATATAGTATATTATATAATATACTATACTAATATAGTATATTATATAATATATAGTATAATATATATTATATAATAATATATATTATACTATAATATAATATAATATATTATATATTAAATATATAATATATTAAATAATTATAATAATATATATAATAATATATATTATTATAAAGTAATTAATACAATACCTCCTAGCTATTTCCAATCTCGTTTACAAATTGGAATGTTATAAAAATATTCCGTTTCCCATTCTATGTACCGTGTCTCTCCCCTGCCCTAAATTACAAATACCCCAATGACCATCATAAATCCAGAATGCCGTGAGGAAGCTCATCATCGCAAACAATTGCACTACTCGACACATGTCTTGCGAAGAAAAATACCATCCCAACTTTAGCCTCTAAAATTTATTACCTCCAACCAGATTACACTATTGCGACTCGGTTTAACTGCTTAACAGGTATTCACCTACTACTGAAATGACAATAAACCGAGAGTGATATCCTCTGATGCCTCTTTTTTTCTCTTGTCTTTTCGTAGATACCCTTTTGAAATCTTTCCGTCACATTTAACCCAATGTCCATTCATTCACGACGTCACTGTGATTATAGGACATGACACGAATAAGCAAGGCGTACCTGCATAAGCCCGTTCGTCATCCACCAGATGCGCGGAGCAATTATTTATGCAGGCTCCGGACAGCGAGCATTCAGCTCCGCACTTGTAAAGGTTTTCACTGTGGCAAAAAAAAGACGTTCCAATTGAACATATTGTATATCACGTTCGTGTTTATATTCGGAGTCGGCATTCCGAATGCGATAGTTTATTTCCTTTAATCATCTGGAATCTGCCGTTAAAACAATGTGAAGTAGCCCCCAATAATTTTATCTCCCATGAGCAATCTTCATTGCCTCAATTAGCATAGTAAAGCAGGATACGTTCCCAAAGTCATTAAAAAGTATATCGATTGTTAATTAAATTTAGCTCATGTTTGTCAATTTAGTAGTTTATGCAGAGTAATTTAAAATTTACGGTGATTTGCATTTATACCGTAGCTTCTACTTTTAAGTACATAGTATTTATTATATTATGTATTGTGAAAAATTATGAAAATAAATTGGACAGGGAGGAATGCGTACTTGAAGTTTTTTACATGCTGAGGGGAGTAAGTTGCTCGGTGGAATTCGAAAACTGGTGATGATGATGGATGGAGAAGATATAGTATTGATAATGGGATACTGAAGGACGTGATATAAGGAAGAGTGTGATGCAAGTGGAGAAGAGGAAGGAAGAGTGAATGCATTTTTGATGGCGGAAAATATGATAGACATGAGGTAATAATGCAGACAAACAATAGTTAAATCTTAGAGTAAGTGCTTACTAATTTACGACGATGATCAATAGTTTTTCGGCATCGCCCGGGACCTTCCTCTATTTCTCTATTAGGCTACCTATCTATTAGGCTCCTGACTCAGCCTTAGTATTTCATTTAGGCATCAAAGAAACTAATAGTAACTGCTGCTGCGTATGCATGTGTGAAAAATTCAAAATGGAAAAATCATTCACCTGAACCGGATTCGAACCCGCATCCCTCGATTTCCGGCCTATTTCTGTAACCAATTAACCTAGCTAGGCGTTCTCTTACCCTGTGAAATCTAAAACACTCACAGAGTAAGGGGTCTTCTGAGTAGTTTAGCACTCAGCACTCGGTCGGAAATCGAGAGATTAGGGTTCGAGTCCCGGTTCCTGTAAGCGTGTCGCAATAATGAATAAAATGCGCTGAAGAATGCTCAGAAGAAGTTACCCACTGAGGTAAGATTCAGAAAACCAAAGGAAAAAAAGAGGGGTACCAGGAACGCCAAGCAGAACGGACCCATCCGATCCCTCAAGTGGACTAGAATACTCAGATTCGCACATGCTGATTCCTTCGAAAAAAATATCTCGTTTACTTTGTTGACTTCATGTACGGACTTATTTTCTGCTAATCCTATCAAACAAAGTGTTGCCGGAGAAACATTCTGAGACGCCGTTCCGTAAAAATTCCAAGCAGCGTTTGGGAAAAGTTTTGAATCTCCTCGGTTACTGGGAAACACATTTCCTGGCTCTTTTCTCATTAGAACTCTGCAAGCTGGCAGGCATTCAATCACTCGCCGCCTCACGCACTCTGAGTGTTAATCCGTCGGTTTGCTCGCCGCCCTTCGGATTCGAAAGCAAGCCGGTCGCGGGGGATGCGTTTCTTTATTTTTCGCGCCATCAGCACGCGACCCCGAGGGACGACCAACTTTGGTACTTATAGAATTTTACGATAGGGCTCTTAAAAGCTCAGGTTCGACGTCAGATACGCTCCTCGCATTAGGGTGATGTGTTAAATTGAATTCGGCTGGCAAGGTTTCTTCTGGCGAGTTTTTTTTTTTTTTTTTTTTTTNNGGGGTTTTTTTTTTTTTTTTTTTTTTTTTGAGAGTACGGAGATGGTTGAACTTTCATGACGATCTTCGGGAGGAAAGAAGTGGCGTTGAATATTCAGTGCAGTGGAATTTTACGAGATTTTTAGAATTTCCCGAGACCGGGAACAAATTTGCGTCTCACGTCTTCTCCAACTTTTCACCGGGACGTCTTCAGAGAGCCTAATGTAATAATAAAAACAAACGAATGTGGGATGCTGTAAACAGATACAGTATTATTCGAATGGAATGAAATAAAGGTAAGAGGAATACAGTTTTCCTTGAAAATATCTTATTTTTCTCCGGTAATATGGAAGCCGCAAGAAGTTTGTATCGCGCAAGCACATTACGTCTAAATTCACGACAGGAAGAAAAATCTTCGCCACCTTTTCATTATTCTCGGGCCTGAAATTAAAATGCTTCTTTTCTTCCATGAGCGAAGTGAGAGAAATGAGACCACACCGTTTCACTTCCGAGCTCATCAATAACGGGAAAATTAAACGCAATATCAGAAGAAGGGTGGGATTACTGTTTTTGCTGATAGAAAGCGTGCTTCACGACCGAGATCTCTTTGCTTATCGCGCATCCCTCCCGACTGTCTGTCTGTCTGTCTTTGTCGCAAAATGGGGATTTAGTTTTGGCAAGGAGATCAGAGGAGCGTCCCGCTCTCCCATCCCCGTATAATAAAGGCATCTGTATCTCCTCCTCCTCCCTCTCCCTGCGTTTCTCTTCCTCCCTGTTCTCATCCCTCCCATTTCTTCTAATATTCAGCCCGCACCACCCTTGGCTCGCACCTCCTTATAAACCTTAAAAAAAATAAACCCTCCACCCTGCTCTTCTCCCCTTCCCCTTCGCATAATTTTGTGCGGCTCAAGGAGTAGATATTGAGCCGGGCTCGTGACGAACTGCGTTCATTCATTTCTTTCTCCAAGTCCCTCAGGTTTCAACGCAGTTTCATTCGCAATTTCCACATAATGTATGTTGGCCATAAATAACAACGTTAATTGGATCACGATATTAGCTGCAAAAGTTGGTGCAAAGAAACCCTTCAACTTTGTAGGTATATTGAAACCCCCCCCCAAGACGTGAGTGTGTTTATTATAAAAAAGATTCATTTTTTAAATGTAAATTAGTGCTGCTTAAATGTTCGACAGAAATTATTTAATGGCGTTATTTAAAATGTTTGGTTTTCGAAGGTTGAAAGGACTAATGGTCAATTCTACAGATTTGATCATTTATTTACAACTTTCCTTACACGATATAATGCATATATACGGACAGGTAATCGTGTTCCTTTGATGGTCATTAAATAAATCATGATGGAAATTTTCTCAGTGTGTCATAACATTTGCAGAAGCAATGGCAATGTAAACTAAATCTTCACACGCAAACATAGCTCCCTCAGTAATCATCCATTCTTGCTGGAATTGAAGCGTTTTAATTTTAAATGCTTGATTATCACGATCATAATTTTAATTGCCTCATCTCCAAAATTCGCAAACAAATATGTTAATTTTAGAACCTGAATATTTTGAGTGGCACCAATTTATGCACTCTAGATATTGAATCCACGTGTAACCAATTTACAGTGTCAATACAATCATAGTTTTTTTTCTTGAGTTAAGATAATAAGTTTGAGTACTCACTTGGAATAGCATCTTCTTAGAAAACAAATTTTATTTCTCAATTTTTGAAGCAAATTTGTCCCATGCTCAATTTTTTAAGAAAAAAAATATTTTTGCCCATCCAAACTTCTGCATAATGATTATTCCACATCCTGTCTTCTGGTATATGATGTTCCGTATCCTGACTGACAAGAAGAATACTTTTTGCATCATTTTTATGGAAAAAATGTTAAGTTATCCGTTCCCACAAGCCTTCACTTCTGTGGGTCATTGATTTTTGCTCATTCAAAATAGGATATTTTCTTCAAGACTATTTGATCCTTTTCTGAGGCATCATTGTTCACCGAGTTATCCATAGAAGCAGCATGATCATATGAAAAAGTTTGTTTGTGTTAATGGAGTAGTTGTTTTTTTTTATTAGGTGAGAGTCCTCTAGAAATATTCAAGGAGTTTTGAACCCAGTGTCGGCGATGTTAGCTACCTGGCCTTCATTTGGGGCTGAGGGGACGTTAAGGTAATCACCAAAAACTCCAGGGAGTATTGGAGTATAATGTAAGTTAGTGTTAAAGTATAAAGCATATGGTGTCTAGCAGAGTTAAGGGATGCGGGAGGAAGGTGGGAAGGGAAGAGAATGGGTGTTGTGAACGCGGACTACAAGAGTGTCAAGAGAGGAGAAAGGAAAGGTGGAGCTTGAGGTCAGTAATTGTATAAGGGTGGAAAATCCAGTGGAAACATTAGGTTATGGATATAATATCGGTGAAATGAGTCAGATAACCGTAGTAAAGCCACAAAAAAATTAAAAAATACCAGTCATCTTGGTAATGTTGAATGTCTTGACAAGCCAAAAGAACGGAGGGGGAAACAGATTTATAAATTTTTACAAATAGAAGACAAAGTAAAAATTAAGGTACTCAAAAAAATTAAGCAGAGATGATTGAGTTTCCCACAAAGACAAAAATTCGTAGTCACGGTGAGTGTAGTCCAATTTCAAGGTAGAAAAGTGGTGAGAGAATGGGGACTGGAGATGCTTGAGGGAAGAATGAGAGAGGGCTTGGGGTAGACCAAGAAAGGAGGAGATGAGGTAACTAAGTGTGTGAAGTGCGTTTTGGATTATAGTTATCAACAACATAAAATTACTTCCTCCTCACTTATGGTTTCCTGAATTTAACAGTAACTATTAAATAGTAATTTAAAATAAATCGTCAATTTTAGTGAAGAATTTCACATCATCTTGACGAAGGCAAAGGCAACAGCATTATCGATGATTATGATTGATTGACATAATTAATCAACTACCATGTGTCTAATCATGTGTTTCCAATAACAGCACTTTTAGTTCCTTTGTTCTTAGACAGCTGTCGTTTAGGACGGTGTCTTAAAATGTGTCCGATAGGCCTTGGCATCTATTCCATGTATGGAACTTCTCTTAAGTGAATGATTGTTGTGTGTAGCAGATGTATAGATGCAAAGGTAAACTCGTAATTCTAAAATCTCTTTAGAAATAAAAACGCCGACTAGCGGACCACTTTCAAGCTCCTCGTTTGTTTCACTTAGCCCACAATGATAAAAACAAAAAAGAAAGGTGAAGCAATTAACTATGCTATTTTATGAATCTTATTCTCGTTGAGATTACATCCAAAACAGTAAGCCTTAAACTTGGCCGAGCCCAGTGTGAATAATTAGGATGCAATTTTTTCGTACTCGTTTGTGTTCTTCACCTTGTCTTTATTTTAATAATTTAGGTTACATCACCTCCACCTCTTGTCAGTCTGTAACGCCCGTGAATCTCCATTCTTCCATTTAACCCTCGTCCGAATCGATGCGCACTAATCTCATACTCCTTGCGCAATATTAAGGTTTTCACAGGACGTTGACTTTGGTTTCCCTCTTCCCGACTTCCTGCCCTGCGAAGTTTTTCGTTTTCTTTTCTCTTTAATTTGTCCACTTCTTATTGCCTATACATTCCACCACTTTCCAGCTGCTGGCACAAACGCTTTCACTTTTTCTAAATCGAATCGTGCCCGTGAAGGTGCTGGAAAAAAATAGTCAAACTAATATCAACCAAGAAACCTTGGCAATAACTACTTGAAATATAACAATCCGGTACTTAATCTTATAAAATCGTGCAACTTTTTATCAACCGGGCCAACATTTTTTGAGTGACGTTGTGTTTCTTTCGGGAGGTGCGATGTAAAACGGATATGAGCAACGTGGCATCATTAATCATTTGCCCGAATGTCATCACGTTTTAATTATTCAGAACTGGGCGTCTAAACTGATCGATATTGTGCATCACGAACCATCGACTTGAAACAAGCATCGAAACTTGGTCGGGAACAACGATCGCTATTTTTTGCTATCGCTATCCATAGCTCGATTTTCTACTATTGCACAATGTTCGCTTACGAATTTCGCGACGCAGCTCCAACGATAGCTCGTGGTAGTTCCAGGAATCGCATCGTGCTGGGTTCCGCAGCGCGAAACTTAAAGAACTCTTACTGAGTTTTCGTTATCTATCGCGTTAATAACGATAAAGATACATCTTGTAACGAATATCTACATCTAAATGGTACCCTGAAAGCCACTACGGTTTTGGCAGGCGTTGGCTCCACACCAGGCGTGTTAAGTCGAAATTATTGGTTACTCTAATATAAGTGACAAATGAGGCATGGAAGTTTAAACGATGGAAGTCAATTCCTTCCACAGCTGCACCACAATATCTAAATGAAAGTATGAATGCCACCTGTGCAGAAAGACCTGCTAATAGAATTTCTAATCAAGTAAGATTAAATTAAAGACTAAATTATAGCATGATTGTTTCCTGAGTACTGTCTTTGGTGTTTAATATGATCCCTTATCGTTCGAGGTTGCGAAATAGAGAAGGCATTAAAGCAAATGAAATCGATAAAGGCTTTCGGGGTAGATATTATCCCTGGAGAATTATTAAAGAGCTTAGGAAAACACGGAAGGAAGATTTTTTATGGGGTCGTTCGCAGAATTTATGAGTGGAATAAGGCTAGAAGACTTTATTACATCAGTATTAATTCCCCCTAAAGATAGGAAAAGCAGCAGCATGTGAGGATTATAGGACAATTAGTTTGATTTCGCTCGCAGCAAAGGTAGTACTCCGGATCATTATTAATAGGATGGAGAAAAAGGCAGAAGATTACTTAGAACAGTATCAGTTTGGGTTTAGAAAAGGTAGAGGTACACGTGAAGCCACCATAGTAGTAATGAGGTCATTGACAGAAATGAATATGGAATATAATCAGGATATATTTGTTTGCTTCATAGATTTCTAGAAGGCTTTTGACAGAGTAAATTGGGAACATCTAATGAAGGTATTGAAGACGATAGGAACAGACTGGAGGGATAGGAGACTTATCCGAAACCTGCACTTGCCTCGGACTGAACAAGTGAGGGTAGCGGATGGAGGAAGAGAGTGGGCAGTGGTAAACCGGAGGATAAGGCAGAGTTGTCTCTTATCAACCGTGGTTTTCAACGAATGCGTAGAGAAAATAATAAGAGAGGCTTGGGGAGGGCTAGAGGTAGGAGTAAAAGTAGGTTGGGAGCTGATCTAATCAGTCAGATTTGCGGTCGATCAAGCTTTAGTTAGCCAATCAGCCAACGGGTTATAGTCATTGCTGATCTCACTACAAAGCCAGTATGAAAGGCATGGATGGAAAATAAATTAGAAGAAAATGAAGGTAGTAGGTAGAAGGTTCGCAAGCCATAGAAAGCTTAAGTTAAATTGGGTATAAACTTGAACTGGCAGAATATTTTAGCTATTTAGTATTTTGGACGCAGGTGGGCAAAGTAGTAAGGATATTAGAAGAAAAAGGTTAAGATGGCCATTAGGTAAGATGGCTTTTACAAAGAGGAGAGAATTGATGACGAGGACTTTAGACAAGGTTGTTAAGAAAAGACGGAGCGTGGTTTTGCATGGCTCGGAAACTTGTTTATTGAGGCAAGATGACAAGCATAGGTTGGAGTCTTTTGAAATTTCAGTATGGAGAAGGATGGGAAAAGTGAAATGGACGGAAAGAAAAACGAACGAAGAGGTTTGGCACTTGGTGGGGGTGGCTGTGGCGTGGGAAGGCAACTCTGTGCCTGTTTAGGAGAATAAGCTATTGGGAGAATCCAAAGAAGGCAGAAAATAGACCACCTTCTAGTTTATCCAAGAGATTTAACTTATAATTTAGTGTTAGATTCCCAAGATAGTTCTTTTAATGATACATTAACGCTGCTAAATTTATCATGTCGTCGTTAAGCAAATCCACCTCCTCTTCGCTGAGCGCGATTTAATTCGGAAATTGAGCCTGCTTCGTGAGCATCCCATATATATCCCATACTAGAGGCATGTTATAAGTGAAGCCTGACTAGAGAAAGATAAAATTGATCGCTAACCCTCTCATCGTATTTATCCACTACCCTTTAAATAAATTCTAGATTCTTGCCAGCTTTCCCGCATATCCCCCGAATATGTTCACTCTAAGAGAGGTCATGAGTATGAATAACACCCAAT
Source organism: Calopteryx splendens (assembly GCA_002093875.1). Lineage (NCBI taxonomy): Eukaryota > Metazoa > Arthropoda > Insecta > Odonata > Calopterygidae > Calopteryx > Calopteryx splendens. The sequence continues at coordinate 8,667 of LYUA01000324.1, forward strand.
TATTTAATGGAGTCAATACTTGACATTTCGTTATTCGTGATACAATTGGTGCACTATCGACAACCATCTATTTTTTTTTAATTTATCGCTACATATTTCTTCAAGTTTAATTCCAATGTAATTGTCGCACCACCCCTGTATTGCATTTGGGTCGTCAGCTAGTGCAACAAACCTCAGGAAAGCGAATATCTCTGTAAACGACTGCGTCGTCAGCAAGTAGACGAATTTTAGTATTAAGATCCGTTATAGCGTCCAGCACCAGATCTCCAGTAATGTCATCTCGCTATTCGGTCCACGAAATTCCGTAAATCTACCTGTCCGTCATGCTTCGCTTTCCCTAGGACCAACCCCCGTAGTTTTGCCTCTCCCAGAAATGCATCTCTCGTCAGGAGCTCTGAACAGTCTTGGGAGGCACACTCTCCACGCAGTCCATGAAGAGTGGATTCTCTCTAAGCTCCTAATTTCTCCCGGCACTTCGCATATCCCCGCTCGCTCTCCCCCCGACCCGATTCCCCCGTCTCCTTCGATCCTGCCCCCCCCCCCCTGCCCCCTGCTCGCGCCCACCGCCTTTCAGTCGCGGAGGAAAATCGCAAGCCTCCAACCGACGGGAATTTCCATCCCAACGTCTTGCGCCTGCCCCCTCGCGAAGCGATAATAAAATGCAACGAACGTGCCGGGACTCGGGGTGAACACGCGAGCCTGGTGGGAGGGAGGCCACTGGGAGCGGGCATTAAGAGTTTTAAAATGGGAGATGAGTTGCTCTGAGGTGCGGGGGAGCGAGCACGAAGGGAGTGGGAGTTGTTGTCGGGGGCGTTAGAGGGGGGAGGGGGAGGATGGAACGGCAGAGGCATGCACGCACAAGGACGACGCGGCGAGGGACGATTCGCATCTCCTCACGTTCCCCCGCGTGTTAGAAGACGGCTGAGGAGCCGTCTGGACCCCATCCTTCCGGCAAATGCATATGAGGGCGTCCCCCGCCCAACCCGTCGTGCGGAACCGTAAACCGGGCTCGTCGGCGGGACATGGCGAGAGTTTTCATAATCCCACGGGGAGGAAATCCAGTCGGGATTCTCGGAGGTGGCCTTGGTCCATCCCAATCAACAGCTTCGTAAAGAATTCGTGGTACGCCCTTCGTCTGGGTTCGAAGGTGCCCACCCGATGCTCTCATTAGACGGCGGCACGGCGATCGGGATTTGGAAATTGTTACAGATTCCGTCGTGGCGGTTTAAATCTAACGGATTAACAGCCACTCGTTACGGGCAAAGAGTTACCAAAACATGGTAGAGCGATATCGCAGTGCTGTCGCCGCTGGCTGGCCTTGGTATTTTGGTACAATCTAACCCTCCCCAATCGCAAGTGGTTCAATGTGAGCCACGGGAAGCTTTTTTACGAGTCCGTCGCAGGGTGAAAATGGAAACAAAACGTTCTTGCTCAAAAGTGAAGGGCGTCATTATCTTAGACTATGAGGGTGGTATGGTGCGATCGTGTGGTTTCAATTCCGAGCTTTTCTCCTTGCCTGGGGGCGTAAGCTTTCCGTGTACACTAACTAGGACACTGGTATACCTATCCGAAGTTCGTGAGATCGTATAATGCCTGGGGCGTGGAGTATTTTCTGTCGCTCAATGATGCACACAGATGGCGAATTAGAGGGTGAAGTGACCTCGACTGCTGGAGCTTCTACAAACAGAATTCCATTGCCACTGCTTTCACCTCGTGAGCTCGTGGGCATCCACCAGCATTGAACATGCTGTCTCATGTTCATTAATCTTCTCGCGATTCAAGGCTTTTATCCGATTTATGATGATTTTAACTAATAATTTGTGTATTTTTATGTGGTAGTCTCAAAAGTAGCATTAGATCAGTGTATTTCTTAAAAGACCATACGAACTGCGTAGTGATATTTTTGTTGAAGAAAATAGAATCGAGAATGAATTCTTAAAAAAAATCCCCGCGAGGTTTTTTTTCAACTGGCTAAGCCTGTTTTTTTCAATTATTTTATTCTAGATAACTCTTGGATCTACTTCTCCAGTCCTTTTGAGATTACCAGCATATTTGGTGTATGAACTACCACATATATTCCTTTCACGCATTCAATTCACTTTTAAGGCGGAATTTTCGGCATTTAGCTGGGAAACTGAAGTAACCATATGCGTTGTCATTGAATTGTCTTCCATTTTAGCTACCAAATTGAATTTTTAAACGTGATCTGTAGACTGAGGAAGGAACGTTAACGAGTGTTGTGCTCCATATACGCTACAAGTGACGTACCCGCGACTTTTGTTTTCTAAAAACCTTCAATGGAATTACTCATGGTCGGAGTGTTTTATTTCGCATCAGAATCCGATCCTTGGTCTTGAACCTTGCTTCTTCTATCGAGCGGTAACAATCCTTCGGTCACGACGCCGGCAAAGATGTAATTTATTTTTTATTAGGTCAAACGTGTTGCACCACCCCCTCACGGTGATTTATGGCTTCTTTCAGGTTTTAGATGCCATCATTGTTTTGACCCCAAAAACTTTTCCGCCGATTTGCGACGATTTTAGAAAACGATGGGTGCTAAATTCGTGATCTTCGACTGTTTTCACTCCGTCGCTTAAACGAAGGGAAATGTTTATTGCCGACTCGCGCGGTCTCGGCCCACAGTTTCGAAAAGGGAGAGCCATTCTCAGGAACTGGCCTTACATCGAATAAATAATACGCGTATCAAACGCATTATCGTATGAAGTGAGGAACACCATATATTCTTCCACTGAAATTTCCTCATTTCATGAACATGAACTTCCGCATAGTTGAGCCTAAAACGATCGAACGCATTATAGTATTTTTACTACGTCGTCGTTACGTATCTTTGTTCTGTGGTTAGTATTTCTGCTACCCGCAATCTAACCATATCGTTCATTTGTGGTGCTCCCTGGAAAGTTGATGGTTGAAAATTAATGGCGGAAAACCATAGATGGTCATCGAAGTTATATTTTTGCCATTGTGCTAAAATGTCATTACATTCAATGTTGCAGGCGTGAGAAATTACTCGAAATGTTTCTAAGCTAGGGTTTTTTTATACTCAGCCGACACCAATTTTTCCTTCACCTGCTGTTATTATAAATTTCACTTTTCCTGTTTCAATAGTAAAACGTCTGCGACGAGGAAGTATTCTCTATTGAATGAGCATGTTTCCACCGCCCTATCGCTACCCTCTCCTTTAATTTGTGTGCTGACATGAAAGCATTTTCGAAACGCGCCCCGTTAACCTGTTATTTTT
>LYUA01000324.1:196851-208253 GCA_002093875.1 Calopteryx splendens
ACGTCGAGCGATACGGCCCGCAACAAGACTATATGACCTCTAAACCCATTCCCTTGCCCTCCTTCCTCGACCCCCGCAAGCTTCCCCTGCTCCCTTCGACGGGCGAAGACAAAGCAGAAGGAATCTTAAGAGGGAAACTGGAGGGTGGGGGGTGGTCATGTCGTAACCCCACCCTTCCCCCCGTTCGTCATTCGTCCGAATGCCTTCGTGTGCGTTACTGGCACCAGGGTGGCTTGTGTTTCTCCCTCCGTTAATCGCCGAGTTCGGACGAGTTTCAGCCTCTGACCCGACAGGGATGGGGTTGGCGCGTGTCCTCCGATTTGGGGGCCGAGGGAGGGAGAGGTCGGTACGAGTTCGGAGGAGGATTCCCCCGGGGGTTTTCGCGCCGTCAATCCGGTGCTCCGTCGCGATTGCAGCACCCAGCCCAAACCGTCAAAAGTAGGCCCGGACCGGTATTACGCGGGATTGACGTTCACGTAAAGGGTTGAACGTAGATGCCCACCCAAGTTTCGTGAAGTACACAGTATGCCTCTTTAATTAAGCGTTATAAAGAAACTACACCGACTATGTTTTCCACATTTACATATATTTCCCTACCATCCGAAAAATCATCAGGTACCTTGATCATCCGAAAAATCATCAGGTACGTTGATGTTACGACGCAACGAAACGCTGGTCGTAGTGGAATATATTTTTGTGGAAACACATAGTTGGTGAAGTGTTTTATTATGGAGCATTTCCACGGTTTTCCGCCATGTAACGTCGATTCCGTAAGCGTTGTTTGCGTGCGAGCGTTACAACTCAAATTTATCTCCGAAGGTATTTTCACGTCAGCGACGTCCAAGCCCACTCCAATACGCACAAGGTGAACGCGTGCACCTTGCCCTAACTTTTTTAATATACTAAGCTTTCTCGGAAGCTTCGGTATTTTTAACACCGTCTATACTAAATTGCGATGGTTCCCGTTTTATTTCCTTTAAATAACTCTGGAGAATAAAAATGCAATGATCTGCGACGTGATAATCGAGCAATAGGTATGATTAACCAAAGTAATCATCCCGAAGTTCGGTTTGATAAGTGAGGTAGAGCTCATCTAATGCTAGCTCCAACGGCGTGCGACGTTCACACATCAGGGTAGGGTGACCAGTTCCTTTCCCTGTGCCGCCTGCAGTTTCCCATATGGTACCGAGAAGGTTATACAGTTTGGGTGATGCTGAGGGTGCCCAGACGGTGTCACGTGGAATCGAACCCGGCCAGACACGGACAGCAGCTCAGCGCTCTACCCGTTGGGCAACCACTTCCCTCCACGATAAAAGATGATTGACACATTGGGTCCCTTCATGAGTGTAAGAATTTTGAGTTTTTTTTTCTCTCTCTTTTCAAATCGAGTTCACGAATTAATATGGGCCCGAATAATAGTGTCCCTCGCACAAGGGCAACCGAAGGGGTTGCGCGGTTCGGAAAAACCGATCGCTCACATCTGTCGAGTCAACCTCAGCGTTCTGCGCGACTCGGTAGTCACAATTGCACATCGTGGTTCGGATCATCGGGAGGGAGGAGGGGACGGTGAATATTGTGGCGGGAGTAGGAGAAGGGGGTTGTGGATTGGGGAGGTGGAAACAGGTCCTCAAAGAGGGCGTGGCGGAGAGGGATAACGCACGGTTTGTTGCGGACGGGAGGGGTCGGGTGAGAGAGGGTCCACGAGGACCACGGCTGCGTTTATCGGCGGCGACGGCGGCGGCTGACGATCCCGGGTGCGATTGAATCCCGCGGCGACGCCCGACCAGGAGAGATGGATGAGAGAGATGGAGGGGGCTTGCGTTCGTCTTGCCCGTCACTGAGGGGCCCCGAGACAGGTTTATTTCGCGACCGACATGGCGCGCGTGGAATAGGATTCGGTCGTGACAACGCGAAAGTTTCTTGTGTGCCTGTGAGCGTCTATCTATCTTCCACTCGCCGTCGCAAGATGCGGTGGAGGTTTTTTTCTTCGTTTCATTTTCCCCCGCATTATGCTGAATGTGACCTCCGTTGTCGCGTTTGCGTAGGCGCGCTGGAGTTAGCGAGGGAAGGGGTGACGTCGTTATTACGAGTGTGTTTTTCAAGCGCTTCGAGGTTTCAGTTCGAACTAATGCTCTCGTCCTTGGTGCCGTACCCCTTTTGTCCGACTGTCTCGAGTGTCGTTTGCCGTTGCGCCTGAGCTGCTGCGTCGTCCTCGCTCGCTTTGGAAGATTGCAAAATGCAATAAGCGGCGGTCATCGTGCCTTTCAGGGCAGGTCGTTAAGGTGTCCACGCTGCCCTCAATTGAGGAAGATTATTGTTTAAACGATGGGAGCCTCTTTCGGAGTGCCTATTGCACCGTGGTGGAAGCCGAAGCCTCATTCGAAGGCCGACGTTGTTTCACACGGGGTCGGGTCGCTATGACAGGAAACGATGGATGACTTTTGAGCATGCACGTGTACCTGTTTGAGCGGGATGAATACGGCTCCGGGAAACAAATTTACACCATTCGGAAGATAATGAAAAAATCGGTCTAATTATCACGCTCATTTCACTTGACTGCGGGGAATTTAATCTCCGTCCCTAATTTAGCAAACAAAGGTTTGGAATGGTTTATTTTACTTTAAGCATTAAGCCATAGTTTACATGATAAGTTTCCCGAATATTTTGTTGTAATGTGATTTGTATTACAGATACATTCATTTAGTGAGGTAGATATTTAATGCGCTCGGAATCATTGTTATGTATAAACCACGTTTAAATTATAATTTTTCCAAATTCTTTTCGCCATCATCCTCACTCACCTAAAATTGGTCTATCCACTCTCTCCTTACCTCTGCATGTCTGCACATATCTTCTATTTTACGCCTGTCATTATTTATTCCATGTATATGTGTATCTTCCCACATAGTTCTTCACATTCACTCTTCCCTAATCAATGTATGTATCACTTTTTGGCGTTTCATAAATGTCCACCAAGGTTTTCCTTCAATTCTTTTCAGTTTTCCATAGATTTCTTTCCTCCACCAGTCTTCATTAACGTCTTCAGTATTTGATCAGTACATTTGATCTTCGGTATTTTCCTGTGGCACTGCGTCCGCGTCCATTATGTGATACAATGCATTCTATATTCTCGAGCCACTAAAAGGTCCTTCGATCGTGCCCGAGTACTGACTCTTTGATCCTCCTAAAATAACGATGCTGAATCCTTACCATATCCATCCTCAATAGAAACTTTTTTTAAAAAAGCCGTGCTCCATCGAGGATTTAAAAACTCTACGATCTGCAAAAAGATCCAAGACCGCTTTTGGTTATTCAAGTCCAAAAATGAAATCTTGAGAGAGGGAAAAATTCTATAAAAAGGTCCGCGAGCTCATCTTCCATATCGGAGAACTCGGTCGGCTGCCGAAGCTGACTCAGATAACTCCGCTGCCGTTTGCAATTCCAAATTAGTCGTCGGGATGTTTAACAAAGGCAGCGTTTCCTTTGCCAGATACTCACACGCCGGCGCCGCCGTTTCGGGGTCTGTCAAACATTCGAGCCAAACCATCGAGCCGCTTGGAGGCACGCATTCGCTCCGTTTGATTTGGCGCCGGGGAAGCCAAGCTGGCGCCGCCGCGCTTATCTGGTAGGCGTGCGTGCGTGCGTGCCCGCGATTGACTCCGTTATCGTCCCTTTTCTTTTCAAGGATGCGTGCCGGGATGCGGCGTGTGTGTTTTCCCGTGCGTGCGTGTGCGATGGGTGGGTGGGTGGGTGGGTGGGTGGAAGTGGTGGGGGAAGGAAGGGAGGGACGACTGCATCCCCCTCGACCCCGAGGGACTCCCAGCTGCACGCAACTCCCTTCCAGTGCCCGCGCAGGGGGGGGCGGAAGCCGGGGTCCGCCCCTTTTGGCATATGGGTTCCTTCGCGCGTTATTCCGAAACGTTTACATCCATATAGGAGGGGGGGTAGAGCTAAGCTATATGATGAGCCGAATTCCCCGAGCTTTGCGAAGTGCCACGTGTCGTAAAAGTTACGCGTTCCGCTCTGTGGAAGCCGTCGGAAAAAAATCGGCGGCCCTTCCCCCCGCCAACAGCTGCCGTACGGTACGAAAGTCAATAGCTTGAGGTGAAATTACTTTTATTTCAGCAATTAATAATGATCGCGCATGTATCAATCCCTTCATTTCCAATGGATACTTATATTTTGTATAAAATCATTTCAATAGCTACACGCGTGAATATTTGCCATTATTACTTGTCATTTTCCATGTACGCAAAAAGTTCAGGATAGTGATAGCGAAAGCTTCTTTTTTTTGGATCAGTTAATGATTTAAGTCGCTATGAGAGGGCAGCAAGCAGCTCCCATCGACTGAGTGGACCTAATCCGCGGTTCTCTTTGTTCAATATCATTTTATGCGGTATCAAGTGTGAAAGAGGGGAGGATGTTGGGTAAGCATTGAGGGGGAGGAGGAAGGAAAAGATTAGGAATGTTGGACGGAATGAAGGGTGGCGGAAAGGATGCGGAGTTGAAGAATGGAATGTTGAAAATATAGGGATGCCATATTATCCGTATAGTAGTGGTGTACATCAAAAACCTACCCTTACCGGCGGACTACCATTAGGTATATGTTTTTGAACAATTGCCGTGCAGACTTGGGTTCGGTGACACTGCAAAATGCCTTGGCTCATCTGTGCCCGTTTCCGCCAGGCCTCCACTGACCCCCTATCGCTCATAATTTAATACTGACCACCGAGGTTATAAATTATGATGGATGAGCATAATTAAAACATTATTACTCCTAATTAATCACGCTTCCACAACCATCGATTATTGACTCGATAGAAAATTTTTCGGCCATAATTTTGCGGGTGTTTTATGTAAATATTTCGTGATTAATTTTTTGGAATGAGATAATTTTTAAATCATCAAATAATCACAAGAACAAAAATTGATTGTTTTTTGTGCCGTCTGGCCTCAAGAGTTTCCGATAATTTCCTTTTATCACTTATATGGAGTGTCTGCGCACGGGTGGGCCGATAAAACTTTTAAGTTCTTCTACGAATTTGATGTGTCCATCCCTGTCTCATTGAAAGATTCATTGTTCATATTCAGCATTAAGTGGCCGGTTAAGAGCGGGCCAAAGTTTACCCGAGAATAATAATATCCTTAAGTTGGTAGGATTGGTGTTCTTCTGGCCGGCAGTCTGCTCATTTTCGATAACTGCCCGTGATCACTGATATCCCGCTTGACTGACCTTCATATGCAAGGGGGATTTTAAAAGGAAGCCGCCTTCATCATGCCGTTTTTTTAATTGCGCTCTTATTGCCCATTTCTCCGCGCGGTCCAGATCCACACCAGTAGGTTTATGGGATCGATAAGAGCAGTGGTGGGAGTGACTTATAGAATCGGATCCATGAGGAGATTAATTTTCGTGAAAACCTGCTTTTTAAAATGCGCAAAAGCGACGGGATTAATATGATATAACGCCTTATCAATATTTTTCTATCAATTTTCCTCCGACTAGAACCCAATATGGAATGTGTGACTCAAGCAAAAGACTGATTTTCATACGGCGGAATCGATGTATACCGATCAAAATTTTAATGAATAGAAGCATTTCATCGGGAGACGCTCCGGAAATTTCATTGGGGCCAAAAAAGGGGAGTATTTTGTCTTTTTGTTCACGTCCAGCGATCTGCATTTTCTACCCGAAACGTCGAGTGATTTATTACGACTCCTTTTTGTGAAAAGATATAAGCGAATTTTCTTCGCAACATTTCAGCGATTACCACGAGCCAACCAATTTACGATTTGAATATTCAGGATATGAATATTTTTCCCCTCATTTAATATTACGATGCCTTGCGATGCTTAAATTCATTTTCCTCACAACTGTACGACCATTTACAATCGGCGATGGTTGAAAAATAATAAGTGGATGATCGGAAATGTTTTCGCTGAGTAACCTCTGAGCGTGGAATTAACGCAGCGAACTTTTCATAAATTTTTAACAAAGTGATGTTAGGCCGTCGGTAATTTTTTGTCCCAAATGAAAATTTGATTTAGAAGAAAAAAATATAATCATAATCCAAATAGATTTTTTATTCCGCCGTTAATTGCTGTTTAGTCTTGGGAAAAGTACTCCATTCGCACTAGAGCCTTTAAGTATATTACATCAGGTGAAATTAAAATAAACACACTTTTTTCCAAGAAATAGTTATCATTCCTCTGAAACCAGGAGAAATACAGCGTTTGGCATCAGCCAGACAGCTTCAATTGTCGTTTGCACTTAGGCCGTCCTCACTCATAAATTACGTGCCTACTTACGTTAAGTGGACGTTGCATGCGAGTGGCTTGATCGATAAAGGAGCCGTTAAGGCGTACTCATTGTCGCCTAAGTATTCTCATTTTTCAAATGTAATCACCTCTAATAGTAGTTCATAGATCTCATTTTATTAATAGCGTACACCGTGTTCATAGCGAGCCATTTTTCACTGAAATAAAACTATGCGTGTATTCATAAATGACGGATGTATTCCCATTTTTTGGAAGTATGTATGGCTAAATAATTACCTGCCAGGCGCATAAAATAAAGCTTCAATGAAAGAGTTAATGGAAATGGTTTGTACATATCTGACGAGAGGAAAACAACAACGCTTGGTAGCCGGAGGCTCAGGGCGTTTTGTAGTAAATCTTAATCTATTTATTTACCTAATGACTACCTTTTTAAACAGTTTGCTAGAAAAATTCATTTATTTGCAGAAGTAAGAAGTAAGTAAGTAAGTAAGCTTTGTTAAAACCAAACTCCTGTTTTGGTTTTACTTCAGCGCAGTATTTGAATGGACGTTTCATTTATCCCTCACCTTGCCAAAGCGAACTACAACCCTGAATTATTTAAGCTTCATCATCGTCTACGTTTCTCCCAAATCAATGTCAATGACCCTGTGGACCCCTATGTGGATCCGTTTCTTCATCCATTTCAAAATCCGCATGTTCCTAGCCCGACCTTCCTCTTGTAATTTTGCATAAAGCGACACCTCAGCTACTCAATGCGAATCTCGTTTTTCTCAAGATGCGTCCCATCCGTTTCTTTTCCCCTAAGCTGCGCCAATAGTTCACGTGACCCAAGCGTCAGAAACGGCACATCAAAAACGAGGACGCGTCTTGATGATGACGACGCGAGAGTCTTTCAATGTTTCGGGTCGCTCATGATTTTGTCCGTCGGAGGTGCTTCGGAGTGGCCGTTTGCCGGCCGATGCTGCCGCGTGCCCTCTCCTCCACTCGCGCCAAGTTGGGCAAACGCAGGCGGTCCAGCCTCCCCGCGTTGCGTAACTCTCGTTGCCAACTCTCGTCCTGGATTGAGATGAAAGAGGTAGCCCAATACCTTCCTCCTTCACCCTCGGTTTTCTCACGCGGCTTCCCCCCTCAGGTCTCGCGCGGAGGCGGTGCGGGGGAGAGATCGGTGGGGGGAGGGGTGGGCTGATTAGTACACGCGCGATCCGAGTGCGTACTTGACATCCATACCTTAACCCATTCGCGCGAGCTCCCTTCGCTCGTTTTCGCGTCTGTCTGTCAAATCGCACCCGTCGGGTCGCCGTGCCCGGGGGCGAGGTAGTCGTCGGAGGCGATGTGAGACTGGGATTGTGGGAGAGGGACGGAAGTATTTCGTGCATTTCGGTTTTTGTGTGGGACTCTCACGGCGGAGGTAATTTCGTAGCAGTCCTCTCCGCGCCGGCGGTGAACCTCGCGTGACAAGAGATCGTCATTAGTTTCCTTGCTGAGTCTCTCAAGAGCCACTCTATAGAGTCTGTAGATGGGATTCAAGCTCGCAGCTCATAAGTTATCTTCCATCTATAAGGTACTTAAGCTGACTATCGAGGTCTATATATATCAGCCAAAAGTATTCTCTTCCGCTATTATTTTCCACTGTGTTCTTTAATATACCTCTTCATTCGGAAATATCGGAGCATTTTGGAATAGGCAGGAATGAGCTGATTCTTCGTTTTACCAAAAATAACCATTAGCTGCTAGGTGTTCACGTGGAGAGTGTTTTACCATTTATATACGTACATCGGTTTGTGGCAGGGGATGTTAGGTGAGCAGCCATTAATGACAATGCGTATTTATTTATTCACCATTACTGGGAATACAGCCATTCGTCGGCCTTTACATCAGATTATAGACATAACAAGGACAATTGCAAACACCCAAGCCCTGGGTGGTGGATGGATACCCACCTAGGCGGGAATCGAACCCGTGGCCTCTGGATTGACAGGCGAGGACGTTGTCATTGGCATTCCGCATCTTTTCACATTCTGGAAGTTAAAATTACCGTAAACGTTCCCCACTGAGGTGGTCACGAGGGTTGTTGGAGGGAAAAAGGATTCCGAGTGAGGGGAAGGACGTACTTGAGAAAAGGGAAAATCGCTTGAGATGCTAGAAGGCAACCTTTTGCATCCCGTTATGGGGATCTATGCTTCGAGAAATGCCGAGGATTCTCGTCCAAGGTCTCAGTACCTATGATTATAGACGCGGGTAACCAACCCCTGCCTATAAAATTTTGTACGAACGCCACTGTCTATCCATTTATCTATTACCGCGTGGAACAAAATCATAGTCTCCGGTAGAAGGTTTACAAACCTAATTTTAATTTCTGATTCCGAGGCTAAAGTGCTAATTGCATAAAAATAAAATCAAACAGTATACATCCCGGTACACTTGTAAAGTAACGTAGAATGATGAGAAAAAGCAAAACCGGCGAATTTTCGCAAAACCTTTGCACCGATGGGGTTAACGGAAAGCTGTCTAACCAGTATAGAAGGAACCGTCTTAGGCTGAGAACCGACAAATATTTATTTGCCACCACTTAGGCTAGGCGCAATGTGACACTGAAAGAGGGAATGATTAGAAGGGAATAAGCAAAATCCGTCCGTGTGTGAAGATCCGCTTGGTCTTTCAGGGCGGGGGTGGGAGGGGGCGTGGATGGGGGTGAGCGAGGACATTCCTTGCCGTGCACTTGGGATGCGACGCACGCACACCTCCGGGTTGGGTCCGGGTTCACCCAGGTATGCGGCCGCCACCCCCTCCCCGTTCCTCTCCGTTCGCTCTTCCCCAATGCCCCCACCCTCTGCGCCCCACGGCCGCGGCGCCAGCAGCGGAGGGAGGGTTGATCCCGGGGAGGAAGGGGCCGGACTCGAGGGGCTGGAAAGAGAAGGAAATAAAGAGGGGATCGAGTGGGTGAGTGAGTGGTGCGTTGTGGGAACACGGGAGTGTGGCGGGAGGGAGGGAGGGAGGAAGAGGAGGATGGGGCCGGACTCAAATTGAATCGCCGGGACCAACTGGAAATTGCCGGTCCGGATCCTTAAGGCAACAGCTTTCACTCTCCCGGGAACTTCTCACCACGCGCCGCCCCTCAACAGGTGCGCAGCGTCGCGCGTTCTTCGAATGTTTTCCGACTCCTCCTTTTTGGCTTCCGCGCACTTGAGCGCACATCGACCGCACTGTTTCGATCGAGGGGAAGTTCTGGGGAGAGACGAGGTGTGGATTATTTTTTGTCTCGGGACGGGGTGAAGTTTTTGAGCGACCGCTGAGCGTATAAACCGTTTGGTGTCCGTGGGCGTGGTGGTGCAGTTGGCAGGGCTTTGGGCTGCCGAGGGAAGGGACCCGGGTTCGATCCCTGGGTCTTTCCTTTGGACAACCCCGTCCGAAATTTTAGCGCAGTTTTAGAGGGAAAACAAACGGAGGAATAGGGAAAGGAACCGTCTCCCTAACCTGAATGTGTGTATTTCAAACGCCGTAGGGCGTCGGTGGGAAATTCCCTCGGCCATCAAAGCCGATTTTCGGGTTGACGGCTCTGATTTATAATTTTTATTTCAAGGTCTCGATACCTCGGAAGCTGTGTAAGGCTTCATGATTATTCATCAGTCGCATTCCACCCTTTACTGAAGGATAAGGCCACTTGATATACCTAATGTATTATATATTGTATGCTACGAAGTAAATTAATAAAGTTCGACTCTGGTTTCACTACATACAATTATTAATGCAGCCTTAAGAAACAAGGAATTTAAGTAATTAAGGCAAGGCTAAATATGGTCATAAAAATTAGAAACTAAAATATCATTTCAAGAAGATTTATGAAAGAAATAACGTCAACGGTACAACGAAACACAGTTATTTAGCGAAATTCTTGGACTTTTCCTTGGCTTGGCTGATCTGATCGTAAAATGTTTTGGTGACTCTGGTTCTCGTTTACCCATGGATATATTATGAATTATTTCTTATGGATGTGCTCCATGGAATCAAGGCTAGATAGGGACCCTTCTACGACGTTTTCTCCAGGGATGCTTCTTTGCGAGACCCTCAGGCCTTCCCCGAAGTGCGCTATTTTTTAACTCTATAAGTTCAACTAAAATGTATATGGAATCAGGAATTCAGTGCCTGAGCACGTAACCTAATGAACACGTAATTTGATATATTTATTAGTTTATAAATAAGATGATAGCCAACGTCAGGAAACAATTTAGGTGTACAGCACCGGATATTAAGTATGACAACATTAAGGTGAATGAACGGAATTAAATGTTAAACGATATAACAGCCCAAATTTGAGAAGAGCACTTAATGAGTTGGAAGTGAAATGATGAGCGCAATTATTTCACCCGACTGAGTTAATTGGACTGGTGGTGGGGCATGAATATATTATATCACCATGAATAACACGAAATTTGAGCAACAAATTCCATCGGTGCCGACGTCATAAATCATCAGTTTGACGCTTAGTTTGAAGTGTCCCTTTTGCCATATCCATCGTTCATCCAGAGACTATTTTGTTTTCTACACATTCGTATCAAGTTTCTATGAGTTTAAATTCTTCTTACGGGGAAATATAACCAATGACCAAGTACATTCGAAACGCATATGACTCTCTATAAGGCATACTTCGCTTTTAGGCTCACAGGGTACAGGCTATTTCAGGTGAACTTGAAAATCCATATATTTCTTTTATTAACTGTTTACATTAATTACTATTCCATCGGGTACAAAACCTTCTATGGGACGTATTTCAACATTGTATTAATTCAGTTAGATGTATTTATGATTTAACGAGCATGCAATGCTTGCGCAGTAATTTACAATGACAGTATACACCCACAATTGTTTGAACTTAAATTTCCCATTAATATTTCGGTAATCAAATTATTTTTTTTCGCGGCTCTTTGGAAACAAAAAAGTTCTCTTTTTATAACTTTCATTGATCTGGTACTAAACTTATCAATAAATTCTGGAGTTTCATTGCTGCAGTTTCATTCACCATATCTGTCATAAATTCTACAGACAGTAAAAATTCTTCCTCTACCTTACCTATCTCATATTCTGTGCCTTTCTACATTCTTCGACATTATAATAAGTACATAAACCTA
>LYUA01000324.1:335031-346189 GCA_002093875.1 Calopteryx splendens
ATATATACATATATATATACACACACACACACACACATATATATATATATACACAGATACATATGTATATATACATATATATGTATGTATATATATATGAAGGCTCGCCTCTTCGTGTTCAGCTAGTAGTGTGTATGCGGAGTTTGCTGGAAGGGGGCGACGGCCGTCCTTAAGTTTTCCGCCGCGCGATCCTCCCTCTCGTGCGTCCCGCGCGCGTCGTCGGCACGGCGGATGCGCCTCGCTTCTCGGACCCCGTCGCCGTCCCGCCGTCTATTTACCGTCCCTGTCGTCCTTTCCCCAGGAACCCTTATTCCCCCCCCACCTTTTCCCCCCCAAACCCTGTCCCCGAAACCCCACCGTGTGCCGACCTCTTCTTCCATGTTCCCCCCTCGTCTCGCGTTTTTCATTCGCAGCAGGGGAGAGGGAGGGAGGGAGGGGGGCCTTTGGCTTCGGTGCCCTGTGTTCCTCCACGCTATCCTGCGAAATGGCTTTCCACCGTGGCTTGATGGATCTCCGTAATTTTGTTTCGGGGCACTTACGGGAGTTGGCGATGGGATGTGAACGCGGCATCCTTCTGTCGGCCGTGGTCTGTTGTGTGTTCATTTTCGGAATATCGGCCCAGTGGTAGTGAGGGACTCGGGTCTCTCCAAGAACGTGGATACCAGATTGGCATGGTTTTCTCATAAATATTAATGCGACATAAGTCGCGGTGTGACCATCGCTTCAGTTGTTGAGATATGAATTCGAATTAATCGCCCTTCGCAAGCGTTGACGTGTGGGGTTTTTATTTTCCACACTTAATAAAAATCTGCAATGAAAGAGGAAGTCACAGGGAGGAAGAAGTCCATTTTGTTGTAATACCATTGGCGACTCTACTTGGAATAATGTAACTCATTGTGTTTCATCATGTATGTGGTATGTTCATAAAAATAAACCGAAATAAAGCACAGTCTTCGAACCGAATATACGTAAGTATATGGTGTATAATAGGTGATGGCGTAACTCATTGATATTATAGGGGAGTTCCGATCACCTGGTGCCAGGGACCGCGAATGGTGAAGTTCACACGTAAGGGGGTTATGTCCGTACTGTGTTCCGCCTGCAGTTTCCCTGGGAATTATTTAGCTCACAAAAAATCACAGGGCTTCGGTTTAGCTGGGGGCGCCCAAAAGCCTAATCTGAATTCCAACCCTGAACCGTACAGTCAGTTGCGAACATTTAACGGAGTACCTTACCTCGCCGCCCAAATAAGGGGAAATAGAGAAGCGTTGAACGAAAGATAGAAGTGCAGTTGGAGATAGTAATGTTTCATTGGGAGCATTGTTCTAGATCCTTCCTGCTATTTTAGATTTCAGATCCAGTTCCCCAATATAATAATTAAAACCATGTGAAATCCGTCCTCGGGCTCAAGAGTTCAGGGTTCTTTCCGATGGCATTGCTTCGGAAAAGATTTGCTGACTCCGCCACAATTGACTTAATGTGAGACACATTTAGAACTCCTTGATGTTGAAGTAAGAATGGGTGATATATAAATGAGAGATGGTGCTCATGCGTTCTCTTCCTCTACTCATGATAAGGATCCCTCCTAGCTTTCCATACTGTTTAATTTTCTCACGAACATCGATTTTCGTGAATTTCTTCGGAGCCTTTGAGAAAGTGAGATTTTAAAGGTGATATTGAAGATACCTTTTCTCGCGGTAACGTTCTTTTCATATAAACCCACTCATATTTTTTTCTCTTTCTATGGATTTTGCGGACGGTTTATGCTTGACTCACGGGCAGGATAACGTGCCCACTCTAATCCGTTGCCAAAGGCTAATTAATATTCCGCGTCGGGTAGTTGCAAACAAGATGCCGAGAAGAGGGAGTTGGGGGCCATCGAATGACTCAATAAAAAAAGTCCATATCTATATTTCCGTTCGCGAAACTCACCCCTTTGGCATAATCATCTTGGGGATGAATAGGCTGTGCTGCGAAAACTGATGTCTGCTATTAGTAAGGCGAGGTCGACTTAAATGGAAGGAATAACCACTGCTGTTGTGTCGTGGGGGCTGAATTTCGGGATGATAAGGCCTAGTAGAGCGCGCAGGTGTGCACAAAATCCTTTCTAATTGTTCTAGACCACCGGGACTTTTGAATGGGTAAGCCACGTGCCTAGATTAATGTGTAAGGATCGTGTTTGTGTTGGGGAAATAGATAGAAAACTAGAATTTTTAGATGCATTCAACATTGACGACAGTTGATTAAGCCGGGGAAAGTTCTGTTTGCCCAGCGACCTAATTTCTTTCTTATGGGGCCGGAAAATTTTATATTGTAAAAATAAGCGCCTAGAATTTTTGTAATTTCTGTGCAAGCTCCAAAGAAATTTAGCGTTGCTAGCGTTTCTCGCCCTCGTGCTCATTCTACCCTCCCTAATTAGTCTTCGCCGTCCCTTTCTTTCCCTGCCGTGACGATGGAACCACCATCGTCTCGGAGTGATTTGTTCTAGTCATTGTAGACGGCCATGGCTGGAACGTGGTTGAAAACATGTTGCAGCAATCGATTAGCTTCGCTGCAATGGGTGCCACCGTCGCAGAATTGTTGCAATCTCTATTGTTAGTCCTTTTATTCATGTGCGACGTCACGCACCATGTTTATTCCTCTGCAGCGCTAGGTTACGATGGAAACGAATCTTCTGAAATGAGTATGCTCATTTTGGTGCGAGTTACTCCCTCGCCCTCTTTATTTTACTTCAGTCAATTTCAAGTATTTACTGGGGAAACCTACCCAGTCGGTAGATTTATCAATTAAGGGCAGCTTTTGGTAGTTATAAGGCATTTTATTTTGAGGATGGGGTGAAATTTAGTGTGTCGACGTTTTTTTCCCGTCACGGCTGCCATCTCTCTCTCTAATCCTTCATGATGCCAATCTTTCACGAAAGATCAGATGAGCCGCACACATTGAA
Organism: Calopteryx splendens; assembly: GCA_002093875.1. Lineage (NCBI taxonomy): Eukaryota > Metazoa > Arthropoda > Insecta > Odonata > Calopterygidae > Calopteryx > Calopteryx splendens. Next base: position 337,976 of record LYUA01000324.1, read on the forward strand.
AGGAGTTTTATCTCCGTTGCGTGCGATCTCTCAGTGTTCATCCAGAAACATTTTCTGGGCTTGTCGATCTTATCAGGTGCATCGACATTAATCTGTGCACACCCCGGTTGATGGGGTATGAATTTCGGAGTCGAGAGGCAAAACTAGGCTCCCGAGTTCCCGCCGGGTGGTGTTTGAGAGACCGTAAATGTGACGTCGATTCGCCCCTCCCGAGCCATGTAGTCATGCCCCCGCAGCGGGGATGGCTATGTAGGTTTCGCGACACTCACCCCGGAAACGCCGCTGCCGGGGGCGTTGAACGGGCATGCACCCCCGATCCTGGGTTTATGGCGGTTGTATTTTCGACGCGTCGCGCCATAATATTCTTGATGGATTACAAATTACTATTGCAAAATTTTGCCTACCAAACTAATGTACATGTACTAATCAAGGCCCTGGTTTCGATCCAGCCTGGATGGAGGAAGGCCTCAGTCTCCCCATCATCCGGTTTCGAAGCTCGAAGTGTGCGAAATGACATCAACCGCTAAAATATAAATCTACTACTAATAGAATCGATGAGATATGGCTATTTTCGCGTAGACTTAATGTGGAATTCTATCAAGGGTGAATTTAGTTTAGGTAGTTGACCTGTACATTGAATTGAACCGACGATATTTCGCTGCTTTCCTGATTAAACTGATTACGTGCGTGCCATCCAGGGTTTCAAATTTCAAGTCATTCTTTGGCGGAATAATTGGAGGAAGATGTTTTGACTTGTGCTCTAAAGTCTGCATCTTGCATTCAAAATTTCTAATGTCAAGACAAATTGAATTAATGGTCTTTTGGATTGATTTAATAAAGAATTGATTGATCGACCTTTTTTATCGGATTGATCCATCTTCTTTACAAAATTTAATGTTCCCCATTTTTAAAAAACTATTTAAAGGTTTCTGGCCGGTGTGGTTGTTTCTTATTACAGTTAGATGGTCCATCGTTTTGTGTTGAAAATTGCCAGTTGATGCGTGCGATTTGTTCTTTTAATAACATAGCTCTTATTCCCATCCTTTCTAAGTGAAATTTCGTACTAACGTAGTGCTAATAATTGGCGTCGATCGACTGCACTACATTCATAATGGATAAGAGATTTTTCGAGAATCGTTGCCGCCTTAATCATACCGATTCTTTTCAACAGTCTTCATTCAGTTGAATAACCACAAAGAGCAACGGTGATGTGTCAATTGGAAGAGTATGCCGAACAATTGTCATTGAGTATAACATGCCTGGCTAACCCGCGGCCCGCATGGCCTCAGCACGGTAAACTCGTACAAACGACTGTCTAACCATGCAGTTAATATTGGGAGAGGGGGTCTTAGTGTCGACAGCCTGGGAGAAAAATTGGTACTAACTGAAATAGATAAATCGTCAAAACTAAGAGTCTTAATTAGCTGTTCCTCACAACGTGTATTTGCGTATCCTTAAAAAGCATGAAGTCCAATTCGCGTGATACGAAATATATCGTGTGGGCTACCCTCCCATGCCTCCCCGTTAGCGGTGGGAATGATGCAGTGTTTCTGGGTTTGCGTCTCACTATATTTCTTTGCCCCTCTGGGCAAGAATGGGAGCAACGCGACTGTGGTGTTGTTTTAAAGCTCTCGACAAGGTCTACTCAAATGTACAAACAATATTTCGAAGTAGTAGATTCTAAAAACAGTTTTATGGTGTACTGGTGAACTTTATATATGTTACCTAATATGATATTTCGCATGAAAATATAACGGTTTATATGGACAACCGTGAGTCCAAAGCGACTATTGCGTGTTATCGTTTAAAAGCTTCATGCGAGATCTATTCGAGTGCCTGAAGAAAATTTCTAAGTTGAGGTGAAGATTTCAAAATTAAGATAACATGTACGTCTGTTTATCATACTCATATCTCGGGGATGTAGTGTACGTGCAATTTAAAATAAAATGTAATATGACAGTAGCAGCCATTCACGGCACAAGTACCCCGCTCCGTATCATTGAAATTGTTACTAAGTTGATTTATTACGGCGGTAAAGGCATCCACGTATGTTCATTAAAAACACATTAAATATTTTATATGCTCGGGAGGGTAGTCGTACGAAGGGAAAAATTGTAAAAGAACTAGTCTTCCTCTCTCCCCCCTCTTTAATTTTCCTTTTTGAGCTATTTCCTATCCAACTGGCCCTTTGAAACTATACACGACTAGCTCATTATAGCTCTAGCTCCGATCTGCAATTCGTAGTCCATCGGCCCAACATGACGGCTCAATTATAACTAAGTCCACCTCTTTTTTTGGGCAAAGACTTGTAATAATAGGTGGCGCTCGAAGAAGCAACGTCAGCATTGTGCCCCTCGAAACCATTCAGGTTAGCCAGGTCTGATTTGTAATCGCAGAATGTTTAATTCCTAGAGATCGTATTTGAAGCCACTTCGGTGAACTCTTATCAACTTGAATCCAGGGAGAGGGTAAACGAATTTCGTTGTCTGAGGGAATCGTGAACATGTAATTCCTGAGGATGTTTATGTAGCACGTAGAGTAGGATTCGAGTCGCGTTAAAAGTAATCGGCGCCGCTTTGCTTTTCTCGCTCCCTCTGACTGTTATTTTTAGAACTTAGAGATTCATTGGAACTAGAATACGAATATTTCTTTATTTCGTTGTGTTCGAAGGTTTTCATCCTCAAGATCTGTGATTCACTGGGCTACATATCCTTCCGATAGATTTAAATACTTACTTATACCCTGGGGTATTTTTTTCAGTGTCTCCCACTCTCTTCCATTGCATCCCTCCAGGGGTTAGGACTAAGCAAGAGATAGAATCAGCAGACAAACAAAATTTTTAATTTTCAATCGGGCATTTTTATGCCTGAGGTAGGAATTGGAATGATGTCTTCCTAAAATATGTCTTCATGGGTTCAGTTCAGGTTCACCTTCAATAATAACGTAAAAGTGACTTTAAGTCAAATTTCTTAAATTAAATTTGAAAGTGTGGTTATGTAGATCTGCCACAGGGATGCCAAGGAGGAAACATAAGTTAAATAATTGAATTGAATCGATTTCCCGTGGATATCTTTCGCCTATATTATTATTATTCTGACATTGATTTAGTATGTTTAGACTAGACAAGTAAAACGTATTGAAAAGGTCATCGGCCTCTCTGGTGATCCATCCTCATTGATTTGGCGCAGCTTTCCACTCGATCCGTTTTAACGGCTCACCTCTTCACGTCTCTTTCTTTCCATTGGTATATCTTATTATGTTTTCCAATAGGAAATCAAATTTTATTCAAGCCTAGGAAATAGACTTGTTTCAGTTACGCTCTTGTGCCTGTCTTGTCTCTGTGTGCGCGTCTTTGTCTTAGGAGTGGATTGAACTCAAAAATGGGGATAATAAACCAATAGCCCGAAATTACCAGGAAACATTTCAATTTTGATTCTTAATCATTTCCCAGTTTGATTTACACTCCTTCTACCTCCAGCCGTACAAATGTTTTTAAACTAATCATAAGTACCTATGTCCTTTTAAGCACGTTGTGTGTGTGGCCTCCTATCGTTATTAGCTCTTTTGAGGTCATGCGAGGTCTGCGCCGTTTGCGGCTGGGATACAAATTTATGCCTTGTTTCTCTCGTTAACTTTTTTCTTCTCTTTCTTTCATTTCAGGTGAGTCTTCTTGACGCAAAACCCACGTTGTGATACCGATTGCTGTATCGCAGTGCGCGCGCAACGGTACGTGGAAATTCCGTCGTCATTCCATTGTTTTGTCATCAAGGGCTGACCTTGATTGATATTCCGGGCGTTAAATCCCGCCATGTCACCATCTCTCTCTCTCTCTTTTTTCTAATGTGCCACGTGCACTACCTCCTCCGCGCATCTGTCGCCATTTTTTCTTCTTTTCGCTGAAGTCCATCGCTCCCTTGCCTTTCAGCCACATAATTAGCTCCTCGGGTGGCCTCATATCTTCAGCCCTTCAGATAAGGGAGCTGCGGAATCAGAAAGACACCTTGACATTAGGGTTTACGAGGCTGGGGTTTCAGAGGATTATGGAAAATAAAAATTGTCCCGGTGGAGAGAACCGGGCGTAGGCGATGCGGGGTTGTTCGTTTTATTTGGGATGAGTGAAAGGCGCAAGGGTACCTATTCTGTCGCCTGGATTACTCCGAATATTCCGTCGCACGATTGCAGTCACGAAGAAATGGTTTCGTGCATCGAAGCCTTAACTACTTAGGGTGGTGGCGTTCAGAGTTTTTTTGTTTAAACAATATTTCTGGAGTGTGAATCAAGGAAATCTGCGATTTTTCATCTGATTGGTTGGTTTGGAAAGGTAGCAGTCAAAAAATTCTATTTGGGCTGACATTAAGAATCTGGTGATGATTTTATTTTTACTCCGTTAAAATATACCTTTTGAAAATATTCATCAATTTTTCTCTTCGACGAAGCGTTTCAAAACCATAAAGTATATCCTTGCGAAGGGATTAGTGGTTCAAAGGTAACTTTCTGGTACTGCTTGCTTAGGATTCCTAAATGGTGTAAGCACGAACGTCTATTGGAGCTCCTGTTTAGTTGCCGATAAATGAGCATCAACATTGCGCGTTGATTTTTTTATGACCCCTATAGTCATATACGTCATCCAGATAAGTGAGTATGTGTCAGTAGTGTAGAAAAGGGTTAGCATTCTTTTAAATTGACTTTTTCGTTATTTTACGGGCTTCCATGTTTTGTAGGATTGTAGCAAATTTGACAAAGTTGCACTGATGCTTATTGCGATCTCGTCTGAACCATTGAGAGCCACTGGGAAGTGAGGTGGCCTGGGGTGAGTGGCGCGGAGTTAGGCGCCAGAATATTAAAATGCACCGCATAGCACCCCAATCCATTCTCGTGCACTCAACGACTCTTAAAACCCCCTGTTTTAAAATTGTAATTTCTCTCTCCTTGCTGCAGTTGCGTAGATAAGGGATCAAGGGAGGAGTATTCGTTTACCAAATGAAGAATAAAGCGACGTCGAGCGGTGGAGTACTTGGGTTTTAACGTCACGCTATCCGTTTCCCATGCGATTTACAAAAGCGAAGACTCGGGGCTTTTTCTTCAGCCCATTCTCATGGCATGCCATTAGGCGTGAGAAAATTGCTGTTATTTTGTATATGAAGGTCGTGTTAGAATTTGTCTTTGTAACCATCGGTAACTTCATCATAATTTTTTAAAGGGAGGTAACATTATATTTTGCCTCGCCTTTGGAAAAGTTTTTGCCGTTTTTTATTCCAAAAATAAGTTTTTAAAAGGGTATTCGAAGCACCCGTGGCTGCTAAAAAGTACTCAGGGGGAGCACTTGTCAGGTGACTGCTATGAAATACGATACAGCCTATCTTTGATCGTGAACAAATCATATCAAGCATGATGATGATGATATGATCATATTTTACCTATCATTAAGCATGATGGGTAGAGCTGTGTTTGGCCCCGTGGAGCGACGGGGTAGGAATCTAGTTATTGGGTTGAAAATAATTTGGGTTTATAGGGTGGCTGCCACTCCCAATCATCCGATACCTCTCTTTTTTTCATATGTTCTCAAGCATTGCATCATTTCTAGAGTGTGTGGTAATAACGACATAATTGTCATTCAAACTGTACTAATGTCCTGTGTGGGATGTGGTCTTCACGAACAAACGCTTAGGAAAACTTATAAATACTACCCATAGATGCAGTGCCAATGTAAAAGTTATTGACTTTTTCATTAAATAATGAATTCATACATATTCACACCGTGTTCACGCCATGCTCCCCTACACGTTTATATCAAAGTGTTAATTTTGGAAATCGCGTGTGCAGTATCATTTATCAACTCATGTGGTTACTTCCAGAACTTCTTTCCGTCACATTTATTAGTTTCATGCGCTCTCACGTTGGCGCAACTTGAGCAGTTAATGCCCGTGGAGCATAATGAATTGAAATTTAAAAATTGTTCCCGCCTTTGTATCTCCAAAGTCAATTCTCCATCCTTTGGTCCGCTTTTTTTTGGTATTATTGAGAAGATCCTCAAACATGGATGTATGCACATTATTTTACAAATCAAACGGAGACAGTGATCGTAATGAACGGAAAAAAATGAGAAGACTGACCTAGGAATCGGGGGGAGGGACACTGGGAGTCTACTCAATTAACTCATATGTACAGTTCCCGGGGGAAACTTTGCTACGCATTGACCTCGAGCCCATTTATTGGCTCTTTGCGCTCGTACGATCATAAACTTGGTGTATTTTTTTTGTGACTCTCTGAATGACCCCGCATTAATTCCGCTTTCGAACATTGGCCATGGCGTGAAAGAGCCGCCAATTAAGTTAATTAAATTTTCGATTTTTTTTTACATTCGCGTGGATTAATTGGATCTTATTCGGGTGTAATTTGGCAAAATGAGTCGCGGACACTTTACCGTCGACTTTTTTTGACAAGCAGGCATACATAGATTATGACATTGACGAATGATTTCGAGTTCATTTGCGGCGAATCTTCGTAAAGGTTTAGCGTGACGCGTCCAAATTTTTTCCCTCTTGCGAGTATTAAGGCGACTCTCGTGTCACGTTGTGTACAGTACTACTGCGAGTAAATGTATGTGCGATGGCCTATGCGGGCAAAAGTCTAGTCCTCTAAGGGGCCGTTCTATCTAAAGTGCCATCCTCCTAGTCTTCTACCTCGGAGGTTTTGTTGGAGATGAATTGTCTGACATTGATCTCAAACTGCCTGCCATCTCCACTCGTTTATTATTTATTCATTTCCGTGTACGATGGATGCGTTGTCTTATTAACTAGGGCGCTCGTAAAATGACCTCGTGCGCGGGGAAAGGGGAGGAGGCGTGATATGTCTTGCGGTTCACGTCCGCTATTTTTTCTCGGGCAAAAAGCTTTTATACACTCGAGTAAACTTCGGTTTCCCTGACGTCTCTCGCTTATTGATTGCGATGTAGAAGACGCTTAGCATTGTATTTTGGCACCATTCGTCAATCTTGGGTCGAAATATGTTTTTAATTAATTGCTTTTCGCTGTCTTCTGATTCCATTTTTCCTGATCACAATTTCTCCTCCTGATCTAATAATATAAGATGGCCTGTGATGTGATGGCGTGGTGACGAATAGGCATTTTCAATGCTTGGCGTTTTACCATTTGCTCGACGGTTCCCGCTTCCTGGCACGGAATTCATTTCATTCGACGCAAAATGTTACTGGAGTGGACATTCAAAAAGCTGAAAATATTGAATAAGTACCAATTTTTTTACGACTTTTTTTTCGAATCAAACATGATGTTATGTCGAAAAAAACTGTGGCAAGTAATTTCCCCTTGCCGTACTTCGAGGGCGTGTTAATCGGTATTTAATGGGCCAATACAGGACCATTATTTTTCCTGGAGTCCTGGAGATTCCGTGAGGTTATTCAACCCAGCGGAAGAAGCTGGAAAAATCGTTCTCGGGATCCGTTCTTCCTATGTTAAGGATTCAAACTTACTCTTGTCTTGTTCGCGTTTGGAGCGTCGACCGTTCTATTTCATGACCGGACAATGGAATTCTCAGAAATCTGTGAGGATGGTGTCCAGGCCGGTTCGTGTTGTACCTTCGTTTCTGTCCCCTGCTCAATCATCCGCCGCGGAAGGCGCGGGCGCATACTCTCTTGCATCACCAGCCTCCGGGACGTATTGTTCAGCTTCAAAAAAAACTCGTCGTCATCATCAATTCGTCGGGAGCCCGCGTTTCTCCCGAAGGACGAGTCTTTGATCTCTTCGGAAGGCTGTTTGCTGTCAATCAGGAGGGACGGATAGTCCCCCCCTCCCGCCCCCCCTGCATTTCCCGCCTCCCCCGCTCCCGTTGCGTCACCGTCCACCCTGCACCTGGCTTCCACGTCTCGTCCAATCAAGCGCGAGTCGAGGGTGGGGGGGAGGGATCCACGAAATGGCCGCGTAATTAGAGGAAACTCGTCACCACCACCTCACTTTCATCCGAGGGGGGAAAGTTTTTAAATGTCGCGTTAAGAGTTGATTAGCGAGGTGGGGGAGGGAAGGAAGGAAGGAAATGGTGGCGCTCAGGCGTCCATCTCCCTGTGTATTTGTTTATTTGCTCGGGTTTTTCAAAGGCAGAATCGCGCTCGGGCTTGGTCCCTTTGCGACGTTGCCGAGGGATATTATTCTGCTTTTCCAGCCGTCGGGCGAGCGTGCTTTCGGGGTTGGAGTGTGCGTG
>LYUA01000324.1:495243-506184 GCA_002093875.1 Calopteryx splendens
CATTCGTGACATAGAATAAACAATAATAATATAACTATAACTGTGTGATAGGTGAGGATAGAGCTCGCCCAATACTAAGCCCAACGGCGTGTCAAATTCCCACTTCATGGAAGGGAGGGGGCTGCAGTTCCTTTCCCTGTACCACCTACTGAGGTTTCCCAGGATGATCCGGTTCAGGAAAAATCACAGGGCTTAGGTGAAACTAAGGGTGCCCAGAGGCGTCACCTGGAATCGAACCGGGGCCATCCGGTTAGAAGCATAGCTCACTACCCACTGGATGCCACGCCCCCCATATATACGTACATATATTGGTAAAAAAAGTAGATTTAATTGTTTATTTTTTTAAATATATTTATTTTCCTGTATTCATAGGGCTACTCAATACAGGAACGACTTTGCAGTTAAAAAAATGATATTATATGCGAGAGACAACTGGTAAACGTTACGGCGCTCCCGCCCGATGGCCTTTGCTGCATAATGCCCCATCGCGAATGCTGTCGCATAAGGGTCTTCATAATTCTGCGCGTGTGGTGGCTGAAGGTTTAGCGTTCGTTTCCAACCGCTTTGATATCCGTCTCGCTCCTATCCGGATCGCTCCCCCGCCCCTCGTCTCCCCAACACGACCCTCAACGTGGCCATCTCTTGGGTTCATTGCGGTTTCCGACGATCGCCTCCTCCCGCTTCGAGGGGGTGCCCCTCGAGTGCAAATTCCAGGTGCATCGCCGCCGCTTTCCCACACCTCTGGATCCCCCCCACCCCTTCCGTCAAAATTTTATTCCGACCCCTTTTCGGACGGATCCGGTTGCAGGGTTCGGTCTGTAGTCGTAACGGGATGACTCAGTTCGTAACCGTCGCTTCCCAAGCGACGTTCCCTTCCCGAATGGCTCATTATGTGCGTTGCGGGAGAGGTTCGAAGCAGTGCCGTATGCTTTACTGATCTCGACCGATTAGGTCGCCTCCTTCATTGACGAATGAGGAGAATCCAAATAATTAACTCTCAATTTCTCGCTCGTGATTGGTTAATATAAGGCCATGCTCTCCCGCGTGATTGGACAACTTGGCGATTGAAAGGCAGACGTGATTTTTTTCAATTATTATCACCTTGTAATTGTTCCCGGTCCCCTGCAATTGCTAAACCATGGGTTTCGTAAGGGCTTCAGCCCTTAGTTTATGTCCTTCAATATGAACTGGCCTTAATGCCATTTATGCAATATCGGGAATAATGAACATGAAATGGTTGTCCGCAAGAGGTCTATTATCGCTCGACGTCTTTGATGGCGGGAGGTGTTTTTGATTCATGTCATGTCCTATTATGTGAAGAAAGAGAGGGTTGAAGTAAGGTTTCGGGAAGTAGGGATCCAATGCGATGGGGACACTTAAGACTCGGTGGCGTATGGCGTGCCGAATCCAGGGCGGAGACGTTTTAGTTTGCCTCGTGACTCTGGATTTAAACGACCTCCTTTGATCTCCATCCAGTACTTCTCAAAATTTTATTCGTAAGCAATGAAATTCATCATAGGTCACCAAGTAGCATATCAAAATAGGGGAAAGAGGCTATCGTGATGCCCTTACTTACAATTAGTTCTAATTGGTATGGGGTGAGTGAGCCCATGAAGTGGTTTATCTTTGGCCATCTACAGTGTACCTTAGCCGGTAGGTTGCCATTGATATTAAATTTCTATCTTAAAAAGTAGTCAACCGGTTACGATAGGTTCTTGACCAACGCTAAAAGACGAAATCCTGATGGATACAAACATGAAGCTGTCATTTGAGTAAAGAAGGAATCCGCGTCGTGAGTTTTTTTCGTGTGTAGGTGGGTATGTGACTTTGAAAAATGATCTATTGTGGTGAAGAATTTGACGGGATTTAGTTGCGTCTTTAGTAGATCGGAAGTGCGTCAGGGTTTGCTCCCTCGGTCCATCAAAAACTTACCTGATCGGTGGAAAACTTCGAAAAGTAATAAATCGCCTAAGCGTATTTCAACTGTCCGTTTGCAAATCGTCGGTCGTGATATGCCAAATAATATGGCACGATCGTGGCACTAACTCCCCCAGGGAACGGATGGTCGTGGGCGCGTCCCGCTTCCCAGGGTGGGGCCTCCTCGTCCCCCCCCCCTCTGCGCTCCCTATCGGCCCCGAGCATCCTCCCTCGGCGAACCAGTCGTGACGTCCCCGGAGAGAGTCGGGAGGAGGCGGTCCGGGCCGTGCGTGCGGCCGCCCTCTCTCCACCCCACACCGCCGCTATTAATGTGCGTCGCGCCCTCCGCGCGTGCACCGGGCGATGTGGGGGATGGTCCACCACCGGGATCCGGGAGGATCGTTTCTCCCGACCCCGGCGACCCCACGTCCTCCGCCCGCCACCCTCTGCCTCCCTCCCTCCCTCCTTCCATTTCGCTTTCCTCTTGCTCTTCCCGCCGTCTCGACGAGGGGAGTTTAGTCTCCGTCCCTCCCGGCATTCTCTATGATCCGGTCCCCGGTGGCCACTCCGTCGGGAAAATTGGGTAAAATTCGGGAGCCTTTCAAATCCGTCGAGTACTCAGGAGATGGGGCCCAATTATTTCATTTTTTTATGAAGTGGGGATAATTAAGTGCCATTCGGTAATTCTCTATGAGAGGGTTCTTCTTTCTTTTTGGGGATGGAGAGCAGTTTAAGCTTAGCTCCGGAAATTGTGTGTGCAAGCCCTGGAAAAAACCAAAACTATAATCTATACATCTTCTTCTTAACACGAAATCCGCCGCGAGTTCGCCTTGCAGAGTTAAGCAGCCGTCATTAGAGTTAGCCAAGTTTTTTTTTGGAATTCTTCTTGTGGGATGGGGAAATTGGAAGTGGCGTGCGTGTGTTTCTTGCGGGCCTGGTCTCGAAGTTGATATGCAGTAGGTCCACGCCATTTGTGTTTCTGCATTGTTAAGGTATAAACTGCCACCAGGGTGTGTTCACAACAGAGATGCTCTATCAACAATGTATGTTGCATAAATGTTAGTGAGAAACGTAGAAATTATGTAACAAACAAGGGAAATTTTTTTACATAGCTTTTAATGATGTTTTATATGCAATATGAAATACTTTTATATGCATGCGAGACGAGGTACTTCTAAAAGTTTCGAAGAGAAAATTGAAAAGAAATAATTGCTAAAAATTAGGTTACTTAGCATAAGATAGGTTTTTCATGAGCGCTGCATTGTCGTTGGAAATTATTGTGATCACAAATCATTCGCTGGGTAACTGAATTTTAATTCTGTCGGTTATGTAGTTTGTCTTATTTCCATGGTAACTCATACCTTAGTACGACGGGATAAATGTTTAGCATCATTACATAGGAGACTTTCTAATTTTTCACATTAATGTGTAAATTCTTTCCGCCCCCGAAAGTTAAGGTCTTCACAGATGGTGAAGTTAATGGTAATCCGTTCTATAAATGTAAATAATGTCAGCTTTGGCGTTTCATTCAGTACACCTTCCGTAAATACGCCTAACAGGATCAACTCCTTCATCCGAAGAGCTCGAACACCATGTAAGGGAATCGTCTCTGTCCACTTCTCTCGCAATATCATCTGCACTCAAAAAAGCCATGGTCAGAAGTGAGGGCCATATAGAAAGTGTCTTTCTCTGAAACTATTGTGCATTTTCGTCGAACACCAGATAAGAAAGATGCATCTTTAGTGATGATAAATCCTCAGGACGGAACATACCCCAGGAGGTTGAAAGTCGAGCGTTTCTCGAGCCAAGATGTCTGTTTTTTCAGAATACCATTCGAGTCCAATGGAAGAGAAATTGGAGATGGCAAAATCATTCTTCTTTCTCTCCCCTGCAGCAACGCTCCCTCGCAGGGACCTCACGCGCCAAGAGATAGGCGACGAAAGGGAGGGTGTGAGGGAAAAATCATCGGCCGCCAATGCGAGACAAAGCAGGCGTGGTGTTTTTATCTATTTTCGTCTCTTAAAGTGTCCCGTTCATTCAGTAGGGAAATCATCACCTCTCTGTGAACAGGCCCTCATAAAACTACTTTAGGAATGACTCGAAAATATTCTTTCATCACGTCCCCGGCGCTAATATTCATTCGTCCCAAAGAGGCGTCCTTCGCATCATTCCAAATCCTTCGGCCTCTTTGGAGTTTTGTAATGGATATTATGAGCTTCTGTTTCATCTCAGAGGAATTAGAGATAAGAGATATGCGTGCGTAGGCAACGATAAACACACTCTAGATGAAACAGATGGCACATAAGGCTCAAAATATTGCCCTTAGAATAACAGGGCAAGTCAGCCGGTTTCGGCCGGCTTAGGAGTGACAGCGAAAATTTAAACTTCGTTAGGGAGAGGGACTGGTTCGTTAATGCTGTGGGAGAGTTTTTGCTGTAAAAACCCCAGGAAGATTTTCAATCAATGTGGGACTCGTCAATCAGTTATCCCAGCCCAAACAATTATGGATGGCATAGGTTTCCCCGGATCCCAATTTCCTATGCTCTCCAAATATGTTATAATTGTTGCAGTTTATAAAGAAAGGCATTGAGAAGTTTGGGAAACCTTAGAGATTAAAATTTAGTGGCGGATGAGGTTCGGAAAAATGTTACGCTTCTTAGGATGCCAGAAGTTTTATCCTTCAGAACATACCGTCGCCTTGAGGAATACAAGGAAAAGCCATGTATGTTAAAATGTACCGTTCATATGTTATGTGGTATAAGTAGGTACCACATAGGTTATGTGGTATAATGATATATGTGGTTCATATGTATGTTCATTTTCTTAATTCCAATGTTACAGCCTTCCATGAAAATCCATAGAAAGATGCCGTAATTTCCATCGGAATCAATGATTGCTGTGACGACTCTCTAGGGAATTCCACAGAAAATGGGATTCTATGGTGATGAGGTTGATTGTGTGTGTAGGCATAGCTCCTATAATCCGGACGTGGGCGGATAAATGCTTCCTTCCATGACTCCGCTGGCGTTTAATCTCATTTCGCTTCTTCTTGACATATTTGGCCGAAATGAGTAATTTTGTTTTTGGTTAGACTGGAGTGACGGAGACCGTGGAGAACTTAGTACCCCTAGAGTTTAAATGGATTTGGCTTCCAAGCAATGACTGGGATGGGAGCGGGATAGGAAAATGATTCTCGTGATTTGATTTCCGTTAATTTATTTTTTTTTATATTTTACAATATGCAGCCAGTGCTGCTCACGCGTGGAAGTAAAATGCGAGCAGGTCATATCGCAGCGTATTCCTTTCATTCGAGCACCGTGGGACGTGCGTTATTTGGTGGCTCGTTCAGTGCCTCCGTCCTATGTTTGGTTCGATTTCTCACTGGATTTTTTAGTCACTGGGGAAATGTATTCGATGATTTTTAAGAGGTTTGCGTCCTTCTCCGAGTGATTCCTCGTCGCGTTTCCTCGTCGCGTTGCTGGTTGAACTCTTAGAGAATGTGGACGCGAGATAAGTGGTCCCACCACGGTGTACCTTGTCCGCGTGCCAGGAAGTTTTTCGCACCCTCCCACGCCACATTCCACCTAATCCGCCGTCCTTCGCTCGCGCGGGATCGCTCCCTCCTCCTTCATCTGCATCTGCAAGTCGCCGCGGGGGCGTGTGGCAGAGGGTGAAAGGTCACCGGCCATTAATCCCGTTGATCATTATTGGCAATCCGCATCTTTTCACATTAGGGATTTTCATATTTCTGTAAGCGTTTCGTACTGTTATAGCCGCGAAATGTGCGTGGGGTAGAATGATTCCTAATCTGATGGGCAGTCTTCTTTCAACTTCCCGTCGTGGTCTCTCCTGCCAATATAATGCGGTGGTAAAATTAATCCTTCTATTTCAGCGTGTCAAACTTGAATGAAATGTGTATGTCTAACGGTTTTAAGTCGTGCGTGTAATCTTCGTGCTTCCCTATCCAATAGTAATGTGACGCTCTGTGTTTGGTCATAACGAAACTTCTCGAGCCGGGCAGCTTTCATCCGTATCCTGTTCAATTCCGAGATTGGATAATATTGCAGGGTCCCTAATGCTAAAAGCTGAGGAAGAAGCGTACTCTAGATGTCTAAACCGCGTGAAATTACATCTCTCTCTAACTTTTTCAATATACATATATTTTTCCCCCACTGTTTTATGCGTTCAGGCGTCCAGACCTTCGAGCGCCCACCATAGAAATGCGAGGAATGGCTATCTCGCGCGTTCCGAGTTGAAATTAAGTCGACTTTGGACGTCGACGGTGGGGCGACTGGTGTGTTAATCAATCGGGTGCTTCCATCCGGCCATTGTGAGGGAATGTTGGAATTAAGGACAAGATGGTTGTCGGAAATATGGAACGGATGGACATCATCCCAAATGTCTCCTCGGAGGAATTTTCACAAAGTTAATATATTAAATAAATAAGTACTTCTTATCTCCAGCGACGCTGGGAAGGATCAACTCCGGAATTCATTTAAAGTTTTGCTCGTCCTGCTGCATCACGTTCTCAATCGCCCATTAACAGTCAATTGTTCTACGGTGGCGCTCAAACCGCGTACACGAGGGCTGCTTCGAAATCTACGACTCGACACCTGAAAGCGCGAGCGCGTGCATGGGAACGGACCTTATACGTGCTTACCTTAGCTCTGATGTTGAGGGTGAATTCTATGTAATTTACTCGCTTCCGTTTCTCTTTTGTCCACCCGTGTCAGCATAAGTACAGGTGTAAGGGTTTGTGGATTTCTTTGGCCAAAAATTCATTTCGTCCGTCGAAATCGCCTCCTCCTACCCACGTCAGTCGTCGGTGATTCCGTCCCCTTCCTATATTAGCTATACCGAAATGTCATCTCAAATCTTTGGCTCAGAGCTCTGTATCCCTACTCTCCTCGACTCTTGTGGAAGAGTAGTTCCGGCGAATATTATCCGTTGCGTCGCAAAATCCTCCAGTGTCCTGCGGAAGTTAAACTGCCCGCTATGAGTGTGTACTTCCTACCACTGATTGTTATCCGTTATACTGGCCACAAGGCAATCCCGAAATTTCCCTCTTTGGCCGGCAGTTAACCCACCCTCTCGCATGCAATTAGGCTCAATTTTCCTGGCATTTAATGGTTTTCATTACATTACAAGGCTCTGAGCATGTACTTCCTTCTTCGCGGTCACCGGGCGTGCTCACTGCTCCACGACGTGGTTGTATTCAGGGTGGAATATGAAATGTCGTCCTTGCATGCACATAGAGGTGTATAAATGACCTCCGAAGAACGGTTAAAGTGAGTAAAAAGAGAATTTTTGCAGCCCACTGGAGTTGGTTACGTTTCTACATCTTTGCCCCCGAGAGCTCCTTATTTCCTGTAGCTTAGTATTAGTAAGTTTTGTCATGTTCATATTACCATGGTTGTTTCTAGCATGAGTTGCTATAACTCGGCAGAGAGAGCACTCAACTAATTGTACAGCGTTTTTCACTCTTCTCTCGTACTTTCGTAAGTTATGCTCACTGACATTATCTAGAGGACTGAGCATTCATGGTTGGTTTACACTTCGCCATCCTGTACTTTGCATTCCTTAAATAAATAATAAGTCATAAAATACTGTATGTGGGAGTGAGCATTATTAAATGAGAAACGTATTAGAATGTTGGCTAAAGGGAGTTGTAGCTGCAGTCGAGAATACTGTCAAGGCCCTTATTTTAGTACCTCTATTTGCCGGTGAAATTAAATCCGCATGGTACGTGTGACTTTTATCCTTAATAAACTGCCTAGCTTATTATGGGAAAATGATTTAATCTCGTTGGTCAGTTTGATTTAAAAACGTGAGCATAATGTTAAAGGGGACGCCCCATAAAAGGAGATGTAGGTAAATGACTGTATGAATAGGTAAATATGGCGAATGGCCGAAAATGACATTGTTTCAACTTTTTATAGAGAAATAACCAACTTCATATTTCTTTCATCCCTGATTTAGTTAAATTTTTCTCATTATTTCACTTTAAGGCTTCCATTTCATCCTTGTAATATTTATCGCTAAAATGTATTATCATGTCCTTATGAAAAGGAAACGTTCCTCGTTTTTTTCTGTTTTAATTTACATGCACTATGAGGTATACTGCTGTTGCAGACCTGTCTGGTAACCTAATTTTTAATAATTAAAATTAGCATTTTTTTATACTTGTGATTATGGTTTGGAAATCGTGCTTCGAAATGCGAAGAATTTATCTGAAGGGTTGTTTTTGCACAATGGCAAGTGCATAAAAGCATGTTTAAACTTCACTCATTAAAATATGATGTATATATAAGCCTCGCGCCTCTTTAAACTTTTACCTCCAACTTTGTGTACTTATGTAATATCTAATAACGGCTAGTAAGAAGTTTTGTATCATTGTATTTAATCAGTATTTTAGCAATGGTATAACTCTGAATCATATTGCTATTAATTAAAATGATATTAACGAACATTGAGGGCTGTGTCTGTTTCTGTTACGCGTTTCCCCTTGTTAGCTGTATTTAACTCAATTTGTTAGTGTCAGTACGCATGCATTCATTTGGAGAACCTTTTTTTGATTCGTTTAACATAACCCGTATGAAATTGTGCACGGCGTTCATATTCGCCGCTCCTCTTCCGTTTGTCTTAAAGAGTTTCTTCTGGAGTTGAAGGGATTGTTTAATGTGGGATACTTTTTCTGCACTACTAAAATAATAGTTATAATAATCTTTATCTCCATAATGGATTTCCACGACTGGTTAGATACTTAGGCTGCAGACGTAATTACGTGAGATTTTGGGAGGATCGCATTCGTTAGTGACGCACTCGTCTTCTCTTTGTTATTTTTTTTTACCAGTCCTCGAGTTTCACGTCGTCTTTTGTCTTCGGCTCATCATCATCATCTCGAGCGCAACAACGTCTTATTCTCCCACGCTCAATAATAATTGCCGATCCGAACGCAAGAGGCGGTGGGGGCGGCGAGCCGTTCCGAGGTCGTCGCGGTACCGTCGCCCACCGCCAGGGGGTACCACACTCGCCGCCTTACCTCTCGCCCCGAGACCGCGGGCCAACCGAAATCTTCAACCGTGGTGGACCTGGGGATCTCTTTCCGGTGCGTCGTCCTCTTAAGTCTCACCTTGTCAACACTTCCATGCGTTCTGCGGCTAGATCGTTACTGATGTGCAGTCGAGGTGGGGGCGAATGTTACGTCCGGAGACGAATCAGAAAGGGTTCTGGAGTGAAGTCGAGATTCGCCTTCGA
This sequence comes from Calopteryx splendens, assembly GCA_002093875.1. Lineage (NCBI taxonomy): Eukaryota > Metazoa > Arthropoda > Insecta > Odonata > Calopterygidae > Calopteryx > Calopteryx splendens. The sequence goes on from LYUA01000324.1 coordinate 504,418, forward strand.
TGATCTTGTTCCCACGTGCGTGACCAAGTCGTCTCACTTACATTACCTCTGGAGTGGCGGCTTGAATCCTGAGTTATGAGGATTGAAAAGCGCAAAGATCCGGGCGTAATCAAGTTTTGCGGCTCGGCGTCGTGGCCGTAATAGATGAATGTTTTTTTATGGTCAGATTTGCCAACCTGAAACTCCACTTTATTGCTCAATTGAAGAGTAACCCTGATGTTATATCCTCGAGTCCATCTCTAGTCGTCACGAAAGTAAATGTATTTCTCAATGAATATTTATTGTGCTCTACTTTTTTTCAATCCTTGTGGTAGCGGGCCGTCGGTTGCCACATCCTTAGGTCGCGGGTTCTAATCCGCCTTGGTGTGTATTTCATCACCTAGGGACTGGGTGTTTGCGATCGTCCTTGTTGTATTTTGTCGTACTGTACCACCATAATTGGCCTGGAGCTGTGTGTGGGAAATTGAATAATGAAAATAAGTATAGCACCATCACCACTTTTCGTATTACTTAAATTATTTAATTGTTCTCGTATAATGTGTTTCATTATTTTCCGTTCTGTTTCGGATTGATATTCGACGGAAAGGGTTTACATAGTTTAACTTCTTTGTCGTTTGGCCATATTTGGCTCTCGCTGGCTGTGAAATTATCGCAAATTTCGGTTAGCTCTCTTTAATGTTAAAAAAATGCCGGTTTTGTCTCATAATTAGATTATGCATGTAATACGTGTATATAAAACCCTTCTCGAAGACAGTTAGTTTGTGGCTTGAGTGCCATTTCGACTTACCTGTGATTAAAAAATGAATCAGATATCCTGCAAGTGGCGTAGACTACGAAAGTATCGAGAAAATTTGAAACTGGAGATTCGTTTTTCGTGACGGGCAATTTGTGGGGTGAAGGACGTTTTTTTTCATCTTAAATCCCCGTTAACTTTAATAGTAACCGTGCATATTTTTGTAATTACATATATATTTTCTTTAGGCTCGTCGGCACTAAATACATAGCGTAAGAGTGGGTTTCCGTTTTAATTTGGTGGAGATATGATGGAGGTTGAAGGTCATTCGCTCCCATTCCACATTATATATTTTGTTTTAACGCACGACTATGATGTCGGTTCCAATGAAACGCGATGATGCTTGTTATCGGGAACACGCCCGGGCAATACGGAAATTACTATCAATGACGTCACCGGTCGACGAAGAAAATATGCCCGTGCATTAAAATGGTGCTTATTTCGCCGAATTAAGGAGATCCAGACCACCATTCTGGATATCGTCTTCCCGTCTTGTATTTATTTTCCTTTTCAATTTCTTGCCGGCAGGAAGTAGATATTCAGGAGTCTCTTCTCCTTATCATTAGCACCCGCCCCGCCTCGCCGTGGGGAAGCGCCCCCATCGGAGCACGTCATGCGGCACATTCTCGGCGGGACGTTTGGAAATCGGTCTCGAGAAAGTTCCCCAAAGTGCGCCTATCTTGTCAGTTCTTTGTGATACCTCTCCCCCCCACACTGTCCGCCGCCCTTTATTTGTTCGCGGGAGGTCGCAATTACGCGGGACGTCTTCTTAAAACGTCCGAACGGGTTGAGGAGAAAGGGGGCGGAGGTTGCCTCGAACCGTTCGTAGGGGGGGGGATTGGGGGGGGTCCGTGTCTCGCCGGCAGCGGCGGCTGTTTTGACAGCTCACGGGCGAGCCCCTTGTCTAATCTAGACCATCTCTCTCCGCTCCCTCTCTCCATCCCTCTCTCTTCATTCGTCCTCCCCCCCCCCCC
>LYUA01000324.1:1354167-1367836 GCA_002093875.1 Calopteryx splendens
ATATATATATATATATATATATATATACATATATATAAATATATATTGTGGGGCAGTGTCCATCGATTGAATAAGAAAGAGGAAGCTACGGGACAGCTTGCCTGGGGATGACCAAAGGGACAAATCTGTAATTCAGAGAGTGCGTGGGTGAATGTGTATGAAGCTGCTGCACTTGTACTGTTGTTAAAAAAATTTAAGTAATGGGTGTGAGAGGAAGGGTTGTGATCTTTTGGAGAGATATGATCACTAATCCATTTTTTTAACCTGCGTACCAGCCAGCGCAAAAGATTAAAAAAAAAAGTTTTGGAGTGGATAAACCTGTCCGTAATAGGCACTGTGAATGGAGAATTTTAAATAGCTGCCCAGGACGTGGCAGCCTGCCTTTGTTTGACCAAAATCGGATAGGTTTAATGTTTTGGGGCTAAACTCTTTTAACGACCTGTTCTTCAGTAATGGTTGAGCAGTGATTGTGAATATCACATTGGTCAATATTGTAGTTAAAAAAACATGGTTTCCTTGTCTGCAAGAGTGTTAGCAAAAAGTTTTAAAAATCATCCATAGGTCTTTTTCAAAAAATTTTGCAGGAACACATATCGTTCAATTGTATATTTTTTGGTGTCCTATCTTTCTAAAAATCCCAAAGAAAAGGAAATTAGTTGAAAAAAAGGGTACAACCATAGATTCCTGTCTCCCCTCGCCTCCAATTTCTGTCTTGTCGTGATTTCAGAGTTAAAAAAGTCTGCTTATTGCTCACTCTGCATCAATGGGTTCCCTCTCCCTACCCTCCACTAATCTCTTCCCTTCCTTAAGTATGGGGGCAGAGCCACCTCTCCCCTTCTAATCCTAAGGTGGAGTCTCCAGGAAAATTTGTCAACGAGATTGATGACGAGAAAGATTTTAGGCTTTAGACTTGTCTGGTGTGCTTCAGGTGTTTACCTTTTTGAGAATGAAGATACCAGATGTTTTTAATGTGCTATTTTTGAGAACATAACGTAATTGTCAACAATTAAAGTTGAAAGTTTTTTTTTGTTTATCTGATATCCTCCCAATTGAAACACAATTTTTGGAAAAGTATTTTTGCATCCCCCATTGCAGTGAGAAGGCATGCAAATTCATGAAATGAAAAATATGGGGTGGCCAATGGGTATTGTCGGAGGCAGCATAAACGTCAGGGCGTGTTGCCTCTCATACCGACTTGGATCTCTCTCTTTGTTATACAGAAGAAAATTATCAAATCATTCCAGACAAGGGATCCTTCAGTCAGTGGATAGGCTTGGTTTGCTTAAAAGATCTGAGCTCTTTCAAGGGGACTGGTTAATAGCCTTGGTTGCACTGTGAATGGGCGACCATTGATAAGATCAGGGCAATGGGAGTTAGCATCCCCAAAATAAAGTGTTTCAGCTTGTTTTTCTTCCCTCTCTTCTACCTCTACTGTACTTCTCAATGACCACATGCTTTCATCAAAAGGCCAGTTCCACAGGTTCAATTACAAGAGGGAGCAATGTCACGAAGTAGTTAGGGGGATAACCAGGCGTGTATGTTGGTGTGCTCTTGATATGGGCTCTATAAGATCGTGTTGAAGAAGGCTAGTTTGTTGTTGACATTTTTAGACTATTTTAGTTTATAGCTTGTAGTTACTGTAGTCTTTATATGTACTTTTTTTATATTAATCTTTCCTTAGCACCCATTGTCTGAAACTCACTAAGCTCATCCTTGCTCACAGATTTGTCCTGGTAAAGTTTCGGCAAACATATGATGAGTGAAATGAACTTTCTTACCTGTTGCATTGGAATATGTTTTTTATTGGTTTAGGGAAGAAGTTGAAGAGTCTCCTATTAGTCAGCATTTGATTGAAGATAGCTCGGAAATAACACCATTTCTGAGGCCGTGTTTGTAGTTACCCTTATCATGGAATTACTATAAAGTCAAATTTAGGAACTGAAGTGTGTACATTCCCACTCCACTTTCTTAGCAAAAGGCCACCCCAACTCTGTTCCACTCTTCTCCCTCCCACCCCACCAAAACAAGCTAGCTCTCCATAACTCTGTTGTGTGTGACTATTAAGGAATAATATCTATTGTATAACTAGATTTTATCTCTTGAATATACATAAATATGTGTAACTCTTTATTCTATGTCATTGGTACATCTTGAGGAACAGTATTGTTGTAATAGCTTTAAAATATGATTGGTGTGAAAAAAAACATTTCAAATGAGCCACAGGGTTGGTCAGAACCAATTATTCTTTTTTTCTCTCATGAAAAAAGAATGCAAAAAAGAAAAAATATTTACAACTTTTACAATAGTTGACAATCACATTTTTGCAGAACAGCCTTGGAATTAGTGTATTTTGATGAACAAACATAAATTGAGGGAATACTATGGTGTGCTTTTGATTAATTTGATGAACCAATGGAATTGCAATGATGTGCTATGAAATATGCGTTTTATGAGATGGGCTGAAAGTTATTTGTAATTAGCTAAAAAAAAAGGTTATTGGAAATTTGTAGAGTTAAAATGTTTACTTGGTCTTTTTCCCGTTATTTTATGTACATATGTCTTGAATAAGGCTTTTCAGTACAGGTCATGTAAGTGTGGTCTTGTCGACATATCAGACCTCTAATCTTTTGTGCCTTTTCCAAGATTTGCATGGGGTGAGGGGAGGGAGGCCATGATTTTATTTCCTCTCCTACAAATCTGCTACATGCGCACATACACTGAAAAAAGAACACTGGGGCAACGCCATAATATTTTAATAACCATAACCATTGCTGTTCATATCTGAATGGCCATAGTTTTTAAGGGGTTCATTTAACAGTCGTCATATCATTAATGTATCTGAATTGCCATATTTGCTTTTAACTGTGCTGCAGTGTTATTTCACTCAGGTTTATTTAAGTCACAATCTCCCTCCTTTAAAGCCCAGTTTCCAAATGTTTCCTCTCAAAGAAGTTTCTTCGCAATGCAGTCTTTTAAGAATGTGTCATGTTTCTGAATGTAAAATTTTTTCCAAATACTTGTCTCTGCTGTTCTTGTTCTGCTTGAGAGTTGTATAAAAATCAATTGTTGGAGCCCCTTTTGTTGTATTGTTAGACAGGCTGGAAGTTTTCCCGTGGCCTCTCTGATTGAACTAGTTTTGCTCCCTCCCGCAACCCTTGTGACCAAAACTGTGGAACGCCTTTCTCCCATCGGATTTGCCCGGTGGAATGGCCGTCAATTATACTGCCACTGAATGCATTGACCAGCATGCAAGCTAGACCCTTATGATTCTTCACTCTTTTTGTGTTTTTCTGCTGTGTGTGTTTATTGTAGAGGAGAAAAATATCAAGTGAATAAAAGGGAGTTAAATATCTTGCAGCATGGGAAGCGTGTGATTCAACATAGTAGCTGTGGGAATGACTGTATCAAGAGGAAATTTTTGTGGGTCTTGGCTTGGGTTGTTGTGGAGGTGGGACCATAATCCCTAAATTTAACAAGTTGCGGTTGATCGGCAAAATTCTGATTGTGAAAGGTATGCCTAAAATTGCATCAAATCTTGGAGGCAGTTTATTAAGTGTAATAGTATATAACAGATATTATCAGAAGTTTATACATATTTTATTATAACTCTTATGAGAAATAATGTTCTTGAGAAAATGGCACTTTGATGTGAGTTTGCCTCATGTTCATGGGATCAAAGAAAAGAGTATTGTATAGTGGAAAATAATCAGGTTCCAAATATATATAGAGAAGACATAAATATTTGGGAGGAGTATATTAGAGAATTCTGTATCACTATTACTGCTACCACTTAGGGTTTTCTGTACCTAATATGATGTTCTATTTCCCCCTTTTGCCAAAAGAAAGTCGTGTTTGGGATTGGAGTTTCTGGTAGTTGTAATCTCTATTGCACACATTCTATTCATATGTATTTTTTTGCTACTTTTTCAAACTTGAATACCATCTTTGGGCTACATTGTGCATCATTGAGTATATTTTTTAAGCAATCGCTGTGTCCATCTGATATCAGGATAGTGTTGTTTCACTTTTATGTGTGGGAGCAGGGTAATGGGTGTGAAGAATCATGTTTTTATCTTATTTCAAGTGTACTGATGATGTTGATGGTGTGGAAGTGTGGGTTCTTCCACATTTTTTTAATGCTGTCCAGGATTGGAGCATCAATGCACATGAGCAGGGTTGACCCTCGTGGTTGAAGGATCTTTGTTGGGAAGTGGAGCCTCTTTTTGCTTGGCCAATGTCGAGACTCACTTTGAATGGCATCCTTTGCCAAAAACTTATCTCTCAACCATTTCACCCAATCAAATCAATCCTCTGTGAAGAAAAAAATGTTCATTGAAGTTCCACTCTTGGATTTTAAAAGTATTATATTAGGTTAGCATTTTTTTGGGCGCACAGAAGTGGTCGTGATCTTTATTTTTGAAAGGGAAAAAAGAGTAATCTTGTACCATCTAATAAGTTTTATTATTTTTTAAAAGCTGTATTTTGCTAAGTGTTAGGGCTTGACCAACCTGACCACTTGAGTGAATGTGACTGTGTTGCTGAATTGTTGGAGGAGAGTGAATGGCTGTGTGATTGAGACTTGGTCAGGAGGGCAGAGTATTTGATAAATAAGTTGCCTACCATTATTCTATTTGACCCAAGTGTCATTGCTGCATTATTGAACGTATATATTTTTGTTTTTAAGTATAAACAGTTCAAGCTATCATCCATATTATTTTAAGACCATGTACAACACACACTCATGCATATATATAAATATATATTATTAAGAAAGAACAGGAAGGCTCTGTACGGAAAATAAAAAGTTTTTTTCAAGCAATCATTTCTTGAGACAGGCATTATTTTTTATTCTTGTGTGTAACTGAAGCCATACCCAAATGGAAAAGTGTTCCTCAAATGTTTTTTGCCATTTTTGTGATGACTGTGGCAAATTCTTCTATGTTGTGCAACTTTTATGGCAGACAAATTTTTTTATTTATATAGAAGTATTGTTTAAACCTCTGAATTTTCAGAAGGGTAGTAAATATCAGTACAAAATCTTGCTCTGGATGCTTAGTATAGACATAAACTTGTCAAAATGTTATCATATGGTCAATTACTAATGAAATTATAAGGCACACTCTTATTTTCCCTTTTGACAATGGTAGGTCTTGCATAGCTATGCCCTAATCGCTTCTGCTAAGTCTTTCTAATGGCTTTATTTTTAGATATTAAAATTTATAGATATTAATGAAGGTTATTTCAGATAAAAAGATATAGTAAGCCATCAGCATGGTAACTCATATAATTTTGATTAGGTAGTGTGTATATGTATAATTAAACATTGCAAAATTCCTTGTATGCCTTTATCATAGACTTACACACTAAACATTCATTTTTACTCCAAATCCCAGTTCTTCCCAATTAAGATTAAGTATACTATCATGTTTGAATACCAAGGTGATTTTTTTTCCATTTCTACTTAATTAATCAAGTAAACAATAGAAAACAGGGTAAAGCGATGGTCTATTTGCATAAGTGGCTTGCCCTTTTTTTCACTGCGAGTTTTTGAACCACTAGCTGTTGTTACATGTGCTGTTTCTTTGTGCAAATGTTTCTCTTTCTCCATCTTATCTTTCTGGCTCTGTCTCTTTCTCTGTCTCTCTCTCTCTACCTATTTCTGTACTGTACTATCTGTCTCTCACTATAGCTCTGTCACATATGCTTTTGACTTATTGTTTGTTGGTGAGCATATGATTCTGCAGGTAAACTTGATGAAATTTTTTCTCTTTGCAATGGGAATCTTCTTTTGAGTCACGTTATGATGAAAGTAAATGTCCTGTGAAAAACAGACTTGTTTTCCCTTCTCCTCTAGATGTTTGTAAATTGATACAAGTACTTGATAGCACTTAGACTGTTCTCTTTTTCTCTCCTAGTTGGGGGATAATTAAAATAATCTTGTGGGTATAAGTAGGAGTTGGTCATATAGTTGAATTAAAAGAGGTAGTTAGTTATTAGATGCCTTATTTTCCTGATTTTTTTGTTTTGCTTGTGACTCACCTTTGTCCAACTTGCATATCTATTGGGGTAATTATTAGGACTGGTTCATTTAAGAGATGTGTACCATACAAAATTGTCTCTCCATTGGACATAGACTGGCTTCCATTGCTGTGAAGCATGCCACAGCCCAGTTGGGTGTGTGCCTAAAACCTTTTTGATTTAGTTGAAACCTGAGTTTCTTCATCATTGAATCAGGCGAATCATTTTTATATGCCTCATTCATTCTACCCAAGGGCTTTGATTCCCCTTTTTTGTAGTTTTCCTGTTTTGTCTCTCAGTGATAAATCTTTAATACTGCTATTTACTACAACTATACTATTTCATTGGTCATTATTTCTGCTTCTGTACTCTGTTTTTTATAATGTATGTACTGATGAATTAAACCCAATGGGACCTAAGAGTGATTGCATTGATGTGAATTGTTGAGATTGTTGAATTGTGATGATCTTCTATGCTGATTACGTAAACAATTTTCTAATGTCTGGGAAGTCCAGCCTTACTTACCCTTTTCTCTTTAATCATTGACTTGTTCTCACTGGCAAGCTACTTTTACATTCAGCTTACATGGTAAGACCATCACAATTCCATTCCCCTTTCCTGTAGAGTTCTTCACCCATTCCAACGTAGGTGTACTTGTGCTCACTTGATGACTATCTTCTCTACACTAAATCTTATTCACTATCTTTCTACATTCTTCATCTGTATTATTAGTCTCCCATTTCCTCTTCTGCAATGTAATAGCCAGGAATAGCATGTATTCTCTGTCCAATACTCATGGAAAATGCTGTAACAAAATTTGCTTATCAAGTATAATGGACATTTTACTGCTTAGCAATTTTAATTCTCAAAACTCAATGAAGCATTATGAAATAATTTATTGAATGCAAAAGGAAATGAGCTCATCACACAGTCACTATTAGTTGATATAAAGTCATTCAGAACAGTAACTGTTTCCTATTGTGTACATATAGCCGTTACAGTAAGTGCACATTAGATTCAGTGAGAGTTAGGCAGTGTCCATCTTACAGAAGTGATTTTTAACTGCACCTCAAGCTGTTGGGGTAATACAAAGAATTACCGAAGATAGTCTGCCAAACAATTGTAAAATGAGATAAAACTCAATTTTTTCTTATTACTTTAATGATAATGTGCTAATTGAAATAGCAAGATAAAAATTATGCTGTTCATCAGTTCCTGTAACCTGAAGTTGGTGAGTATTCTTTAAGGAGGGCACTGAATTAAAGTTAACATTTTGTTCATATACACAATATAGACTTGGTGTTAAAATGTAAATCATAAGTTGGTAGATCAACAATATAACTTGATGGTTGAATACTATGCGAGTATTGGCATTCAAGCATTTCTTGAAATGTTGTATTCACAATGCTTAATCTCCCATAGAATATAAGATCATTACTCAAATTTGGTGAAAATAACTTTCCATTGTCGTTAAACTGGAATTAATTGTACCACTACTGATGCATCGCTGATTTCTTCTGGCAATGTTGTTAAGCTCACGATACAAAGACAACCGAGTGAAATGTCCAATTCTATCCTAAGTGTTTTGATGAATGAAAAATGTTGCAGCACAGTGAGAACTAATTGCTGTAAAGATATTCAATTCTAATTGTCCTAGCGCCGAATAGTATTCACTAGTAAAGCTTGAATATTTTATCTGAAAGTGTTAAATGAACAAATGTTTTTAGCTATTTAATGTGAAGTAGCTAAGAGATGTAAACAAAAACATTTTGGCATTTTTTTAAATCCTAAGTAACCCTTGTTTACAAAGTTATGACTGAGAGACAAAAGTGATACTTTTCAGTGTTACTGTAAATGTTTTATGTGAAATGAATTTTAACTTGATTATGAAATATAATCTGTTGATATTCTATATTAAAGCAAAGGTATCGTCATCTTTTTGAAGTGATTTTCAACTTTTTTAAAGTATTTATATATTTTCCTGCTTAAAAATAAATTGTATTTTGGATAGTTGTTATTTATTGAAATAAAGACTATGGCATCATCCCTCCACAATTTCACTGATACGACTTAGTTATTTCTGTGTATTAATTAATGTATAATACATTCGTTTTCAACGACACTCGTCACGCACGTACGTGCGACATGAACCTCTTCACTGAGATTTCTCGGCACCAAGGATTGTTAATAAGGTTAAAATATTCTAAGATGTTTAAACAGATAGATTTAGGGTGTATGTAGTACATGAAAAAGAACGAAAGTGCAAAGAGAGGCACAAAATTACATACGAATTCTAGCCAAAGGCAGTAATCGAAGCGACAGCAGACGAGACTTCACGTAGAATTTCGTTATGCTTTTGTTTCTTGAAAGGCACCATCTGGCGGCGTAGTCGAAAACCTTTTAATGGTACGTCAGTCTCAAACGGAGACGGTTCGGTGGACAGTGCTCGGGTGGTCTATTGCTGATTTACTACAGTGCATAAGAATGTCATCTTTGGTTATTCGTGTGTTTAGTGGCAAAATGTGAATATCGTTGCAGTATAATTCGTTCTTCTTGACAACTGACAGTTTTCCTGGGAAAATGTGGACTCCTACGAAGGCCAAGAAGTATGGCGTGGGTGAGTACATAAACTTTTTAGTTACCGAATGAAAGAGATTGTGTGTGTATACCAGGCTTTTAGACCAGAAGAAAGTAATGTTATCACTTAGAAAAAAGCGCAATAGTGTGAAATCAAGCAATGCTCTTTCTAGAGGCGACTTCCGATACTGTCAACAATTTTCAGAATGTTGTACATTATATTTCGGCGCGTAAAACCAAAGTTTATTTTTTCGTAGTTGCTGTACTTATAAAATAATAAAACTATTTTGAGATGCAGGCGTATTATCCATGTGTATTACAGATGTGTGACGATTTTTTAAAACTGAATCAGATTTTAGGGTATGTAAAATAGTGGATATTTTTATGAGATTAACCAAGACGCTTGCGGGGGTCTATTGCCAGTCAATATCATGATTGAGAGTGTAATAATTCCCATTTATGCAGCAGAGAATGCTTCAATGTTATGTTATTAATTAGTATTAGGCAAAACAACACCAAATTATACTCTTGGCTTTAATCACCTCTGTTTTGATGGTGAATCTAAAGCTCACGTTAGCTCTTTAGTGCACCCACCAAATTTGGAAAAATAATCTCCTTTAGTGCCTAATAACAATAGTGCGCCTGCGGATTTGTTTGCTTATTCACATTTGTTTTTATCTCATTTCCCACCGTTTTGCCGTAGCCCTCCCGCCTTTAATGCTGATGAGCGAAGTGAACACTGAGAAGACATGTGATGAGATCGCTAAGGCAAGAGGTGACGTCTGGTAGGGTGTTGTCAGTGCGGGAAGGAGTTCATGGGTGGTCGTGGGGGCGGGGTCGCCTGCCGGCGGAAGGAGGGTTTGCCGTCGAACGGACGGAACCGACCGGATATCAGGCGCGTGGTTCGTCGCGAGTGTTCTTACGGCAGGCAGCTCTCACCAGCAGAAACGCGTGTGCCTGGTTCGCATGCGGCGGTCTCTCCTCGTGTCTCGGCCGATGAAGTGGGGGCGGGATCCATCCAGCACGCCCGTCCAGCTACGTCACTCCCGGGTGCAAGGTTCCCCGGTGGGAGGGAGGCCCTTTCTTTATTTTTATTTCCTTTAACGGGCCGGTGGGTGAATGTTTACCTCTTGACAATGATGGAGGGGTGGAGGAGGTTGGCGACGGCATGCCAAGAGAGAGAGAGAGCAGCCGTGCGAGAGGCCTTGCGGAAAGCGCGCCACTTGCCTCGGGAAACCGGCTGACCCTCTCGCTGTCGGAAGAACACCAGTCGGTCTCCCTCTGTGGCTTGCCGAGTCCTTTCCCGCGGATTGGTTCAGAATTTATCGGAACGGGGTGGAATTGTTTATGTTTCGAAGCTCATCTCTCGGGATAATTTCGTGTCCTAAAACGGGTTTATTTTTTATGGCGATATCTTTGCAAAGTTAACTTTAAAAATGATTTCGTTGAGCGTTGATTCGAATTCAACCAAATCGTCTCCGAAGTTTCTTTCCCCGATAGAGAATAAATAACGGCTTCACAGTTGCCTCCGCTGATCCTATCGCGCTCACAACACTCATTTTAGGCACGGCTTTAGTGTTCAGAAAATTAGAATTAATCTTCATGAACTCTTTGTGATTTCACCAGCCAAATTTTTTTGGGTGGAGAAAAAGGATCATCAGGGTCGCGAAGTAATTTCCCACTTTTTCAAATAATATTATTTTGATTTAGGCAAGGAATTCGGAGAAATTAAGTATGTCACGGCCCGCACATGTTTTCTCAAGACACCGCCATGAAAAAAATGGCAAAAGTAAATAGAAATGGTAATAATATTTAAAAGCCCACTTTTCGCGAAAACTATTAGCTAAGCAGTAGTCCACAGATGCAACCCAAAGTTAGGCGAAGTTTCTGACTTTGTGTCGACGAAGCAGACTCTAAAACCCCTTAATTCAAAGCTCTCATGAGCCCCGGCGATTCTCATATACGTACTTTACCGCTTTCGTTTTCATGGGAGGAAAGGGGGGATTAGGGAAGTTGTTTTTCTCTAGCATTTGGTCACCCGAAGACCCTCAATAGGAATGCAGGTTCTTAGTCAATCAGAAGATGCGTGATTTCAAGGGTGCCGATCCAGTTTTTAAGATCTTCGCGACGCCAATCAAGTGGCTCCCTCAAGTTTCAAGTGGCATTATCCCCTCGGGGCAAGCGTCCACCGAAATTTGTCTCTCTGGGAATTTCCGGAAGCTGTTTCTACACCGTGTTTCTCTAGAATAGATGCGAGGGATAAAGGAGGGATCCCCGGAAGTAGGCGGGTTAAGAAGAAAGCAGTTACCTAGCCTTCTTCATGTGGACTCTTATCACATGACGATGCGTACATACATGCATCATCCCATCGCTCCTTCAACTCCGTTGTCTAACCGTCTCGTAAATAAACTCGTCATTTGATGTAAAACATCCAGATGACGGTTGCACTGCAGAAAGGCCTGCCTCATCTCTCTATGATTGCCGAGGGGAAGATATTTGCAGAATATAGTCTCAACCTAACGCAGGTAATGAGTTTTATCAATTTGGTTATTTGAAATATCGTAATTGTCGTTATCTTATTATTTCCCCCGGGGAAGTGATGTTTCAAATCCGGTTCGTAAAATGCGGCGCTCAGAATTGTCCGTGTATTACATTTGCCCGTCATAAGGACTGCTGTGAGAAAAACACCAACTTTGTATATGCTCTTTTATTTCTTCTTGTCCCAGTTATGTTATGGATGATATTCAAACTCAATCTCTTTCACTTACGAACCTTATCTCTCCACAAAACCTTTATGATCAAATGTGAAAATGCGTGGCGAAGACTGCTCAAAGCTGCATTTATATTCAATTTTAATAACGAGTATTGTTTTAATGCGAATGGTTCACTCCATTTTACACTTTTGCTCGTAGTTTGTGCATTAATATTTTTCAGTTGCACTTATTTAATCTGCAAACTGTTTCATTGAAGAGTATGGAAGGCAAATTGTTTATTTCAGTCTAAGATATCTTAAAGAAAAACAGATTTAGCGCTAAAAGTATCTGTACCGATATCTCACACTTCATAAAAGTTGCAAATAATATTAGGGAATAAAGGACAAGTTGAGTTTAGCGCCCCTCTGCGCTGATGTATGTTCACTTTTAAACTAATCCTCTTGTCTATCCGAGGAAATAATCATAACATGGTAACAAAGTTAATAGCTCAATTACCTTCTTGTGACAAACATCAAGAATCGACAGCTGCCCTTCGTCTGGCGAACGTGTTTTTTTCCATTTGTGTTTAGGTTTACTGCCTTTCGTAATTCCTTGCACATTGCCCAGTAAAAAGATATTCGCTTTTCCTCCGCTATGCCGATTAATGCGCTTTGCGTTTGACGGTCGGGCGTTTGACTCCGGAAGGAAGTTCCGTCCCGTCTTCTCGAACGGAGGTCGGTCAGGGGCGAGGCTCGGCTTCTTTACGCGGAGTTAGAAAATGTTTACGCCTTCCACATCCGTGAAACGCCTTCGTTTGTGCTGCTCCCGGCGAATTTACCCCACTCCCGAGTCGTCAAGGTGCCTTTGCCTTCGGGGGGTGGGAGAATGCAAACTTCGTGCCACCGCCACCCATCGCTGATAAATTAACCGCACACCGTCGAAGTTCTTGAGCAAACACCACAATGCCGAGACCCGAAGTGGAGCCCCACTCACTATTCGAGCGATCTGCGTGAAGGGCCTATATTTCCGTGTTTGAGAGCCCCGCGGAAAGCTTGAAATGATGGCTAACCTATTCTGATCCAACCTAGCTCCAGGTTGAAAGTGAATGCGCGCAGCATCACCCCAAGGCATAGGATAATAGTGCACGTGTACAATTCGACTGGAAATGCCCGTGCGGGTGTCTCGGAGCAATGTGTTCCTAGGCTAATGGCAGTCGTATAGTGTTCGTTTAGGTACCTTCTGAGGACTCCCGTCCTTTGTTGGCTATCATAGCTCATCATTCGCATTGCATTTAATGCATAATATACTTGCCCAATGCCCAAAATTATTATCACGCATTACAGTGTCCATGTACACATTCACGTCGTGTCGCGTAGAACTTATATTCCTACTTCGCCTCGTTCGAGTGAGGGCTTTTATAACCCTGAAGAATCTTATTGGAATCTTGAAGGCTGTAAAGTTCTTGTTTCCGATTAAAATGGTAATCTCTATTCAGAGTATTCATAGGTCGTCTCGTTTATTTTATCGTAAGGATGGTCAGCCTCGTAAAATAACCTATATCCACATCGAATGCCTCACCATATAGAGACTGGGTTTACTGGCCTAGTATTGTTTTTGTACGAGTGTTTTCAAGTCGTGGGAATAACGGATGTTTTATGCAGTGGACCTGTCTCATTTAGTTTTCATTTAGAGAATGAAATTTGTTTTGGGATAATTCTTATCTTATTATTTTAACCCACCCTGTATGGTATAATATTTCGAGAAGGAATCAATTTATCGTTCGTCTTGCGTAAATGTTTCAGGAGATCGATAAAGAAAAAAGGTTTATTTTCGTTTAGTTATTAATTTATCCTGAAAAGTAATCTTATTTTGATGCAAAATTGACATGATCTTTACTGTTCCGTAGAAGATTCCCGATAACTTTCCTCCTGTTTTTTTCATCCATACTCAGTTCCACGTCTGAGGAGGTAGTTCTAGTAGTCATATTTACGTCTGAATCAATATTTCCGGAGGCTTCCATGAAATAATAAGAGGTTGTACGGTGTAGGCAGGTGTACTTCCTGTTCACGAAAGGGGAAAAACACCGAGAAGGGAATCGGATTGGATCGGTGGTTATGGTGGATTGGCTTGGTCCTTCCGAGGGGTCCGGGTTCGCGTCCCACCGGCACCAGTCTCGTTCCAATAACTACTACTTTGGCTTCGTGTGGTGAGCGCTAAGAGTGCTGTTCCCTATCCGTCGGGTGGGACGTTAAACCGAAGTCTCGTTGGCACCTTTCGTATGAAAGTGGTCCAATACCGTAGCCGAGGCTTGCGGAACTCCTATTTCATCATTATTCCCACCTATGACTAAAGGCACGTATAATACCCCCCCCCCCCCCCCC
>LYUA01000325.1:4902-25086 GCA_002093875.1 Calopteryx splendens
ATATATATCTTCATGCTTTGGTCGGTAGAAAATATTAGTAACCAAGGGACGGTAGCTAATCATTGGTCGGTAGACTAGGTAGATATGATATAAAATCACCAGAAGTAAATCAGATATTCACGTCCACTGTCGTATCATCTAAGGATTTCTAATCTTTGTAAGAAAGGTAGAGAACCATGTATCTTTGGTGTGGTCAAGGCCTTGGTATGATCCGTACGGGAATATGCAAACGGAAGTATTCATCTTCAGTATTATGGCCGTATTTTTCCATTGGCGTTACGAGTCTATCCTGAGATCCTGAGTCATTGAACAACATACTGATTTCTGTCGCTTTATCTCACACTTACTCGGAGTTGAAAAACATTTAAAAGTTTGGCAAAGAAACTATTGGTCAAGCATCTTATTCGTGAGAAGTAAAAGGTAATGCAATTATGAACTTCAATCTTTGAGCCCACTAAAAGGAAATGCTTTTATTGATGCCTTTGTGTAGGGGAAGTTATTAACTTTTCCATTATCACTCTCATGAAGTAATATGCAATAAAAGTTGGAAATTACAAAGAAATCATGTTATTCCTAAATAACTTCATCTCAATCATATTAATGGTAAATGCAAATTACGGCATAATAACTCGCCCAAATCTCCCCTCAACATTTCCCTCACATCTCTCTTTAACTTTTGTTCATGTAAACCTTCTTCCGCGAACGAAGCAATTTAATTCACGCGCTTCCTCGGATGCCAATTAATTCTTGGGATTCTTGGATACCAACCAGCCACCTACGACGATGGTCATTCAACCTCTTCCGTTATCGTCCCAAACGAGAAGTGGAAAAAAATTAAGAAAATAATCATTTGCTTAAAATAGAATTTGCGGAGAGAATCCGAGAGACTGCTGTTATTCGAAATGGAGTATTCGTTGTGCGAGTGAATCAACAGCTGATGTCCTACGTTTTTGCCATTACAATAACATTAAAGTGCAATATTCGCATCGCGTTTCAATGCGTAATTGCGCACAAATATACTCTCGTCATCTGGAATGATGGTTTACTGGTCCGTTCGGGAAACAGCGGGCGGTACCTTATAATTTGCAGGGTACAAGGGGTTGAGAATTACGGAAAGGGGAAACATGCCGAGAAATTGCAAAAAAATATATGATGAAACCATGATGAAACTGTCAGTTTATAACTTCGTACGTTAACTTGGACTTTGGCAATTAAACAGTCATATACACTTGTATTCTCCATCGATTTAAGTTCAGTCTTTGCTAATAGTAAGAACCAGTGTCTACCGCAGACCTTGAAACCGCTGAGCAACCTCAATCATCCTTGTGCTCTCCTCTGGGTCACAATTTTGTTCCATCAAGGCTTGGGGATTTTCCGTAACTTTCGGAACATCCCCAAGCCTTGAGAACGAGGAAAAGCTCTTCCTCGTTTCAATGGCAAATTTAATTTATTTCATAATTAAGAATTTTAAGAAGAAAGCTTATCTATTTCAGTATGCATATCGTAAAGGTTTGTAAATGAATGTCTTGCAGTAATCGTCAACAGCTCAAAGGAAGTTGATTAGTTTTTACGAAATTTTCGTCCCACAATCAGCTGTGGGGGGCAGAGAAAGATGCTTTTAATACAATATTGAGTGTGCTTAGCCTCATAGCGAATCGAGTTGAAGTATGATATTCATTATATTGGAACTCGTTTTAGTTCCGATAGGTTTTTCAACAATTGTAGATGGAAAGTGGATTTTCGTGTTTTTATTCGGGAAATATGCTTATCCCTCTTTAAGTACATTCGAATTTGAAATGCTCTAATTTTTTCACCTATGTGTTTCTTCATCACAAAATATTTGTATTCTTCGCCGTGTATTTCGATACATGAGTTTATAAAACTGTGCATAAAAATATTAAAAAACAAATATTATTGTGCACGTGATCACGAAGATAATGGTCAACCCGGCAGTGGAAAGTTGAGATTACGAAGTATAAATTATAAATAAATATTGTGCACGTGCAACAAGAACACACATGTTTTAAATAAAATTGGTTTCAATAATAAAGTAATCGAATAATTGTTATGTACAAGAAGGAATATAATAACGATAATAACGGTCTAATCATAGACCAAAATAAAAAAATAATCATTACCACAACGACGGAATGGTGACCTTCTCTAAATTTTTCTCGGCTACGAATAATAATTGAGCAAGTACTTAAAGAAATATTTGCATTAGTTAATAATCAAAGATGAAAATTAAAAAGAGTAAAACAAATCCTTTCTGTAATTCAATCACACTAAAAGTTATTAAAATTTGTTAAGTTTGCAGCAACTCGTCAGAGCCAATAAAAATGCCCTTCACTCGTCCACCTGATCAGTGCATGATCGGACGCCATATCCTGTTGCCAACTGGCCATGCTGTTGTTCCTCTGAATATTTTTAGCATAAGTAGACCACCGAAACCCATTGGGAGTGTTCGTCTCTGTTCCTAGGAGTGTGTGCTTAGTCGTGTATTGTTGAAGTGTAGATTTACCTGTTTCTGGTGGTACACGGAGGAATGCGAATGGACTGTCCTCGAGATTGTGTGAATCTCCGATTCAGAATCAGCCAGCTCCATCAAACTTGGAAGTGGCTGCACCAGACTATAACTGTACATGATTTCTTGGTTTCTTTAGCTTCATCTCAGAAAAACAACATTTAAATAATTGCATTTGTTTCAAACTTCTGTAAATTTTTAATCTATTTTATAGAAATATTTGATCATTGTAACTTTTAATACTTCGTAAGTCGATTCTATTGCGACCCCGATACCCTGTCATAAAACAATTATTCTTCATTCTTTCGTATAAATTTTTTTAACGTTACATTTCGAAATAAAAATGGCACAAACGCTGATCAAGGGAGCTCTGTGTAGAGTTGGCAAGCTCGCATTTATGAAATCGTTAAATAATGACGTTAAACCTATCATTGCTTTATCTTGTCAAAATTATTCTTCAGTTGGGAATAAAGACACTAGTGTCGTGAAATCCGTTTTCATATCACAGTCTAGTGATATTTTCACAAATTTGGGTAAGTGTTGATTTCCATTTTACCATACGTAATTTTTTATGGCGATAATATTATTCTTCACCCAATAATCTTCTCTTCACAGCTCTTGAAGATTGGATATATCGTCACTTTGATTTTTCTAACCATCATGTACTGCTGTTGTGGCGTAATTCGCCGTGCGTGGTAGTAGGGCGACATCAGAATCCTTGGGCAGAAGCTAATGTATCGAGGCTTTCAGAAGCAGGAATTCCAATTGCCCGTCGAAATTCTGGCGGAGGCACTGTGTATCATGATGGTGGTAACTTAAACTTAACATTTTTTACTCCACGAGGACGTTACAATCGTCGTTCCAACCTGGAGCTCATCTGTCGCGCACTCAACTCTGAATTTGGAATACCAACAACAGTTTCCCCGAGAGAAGACATTCTTTTGGAAGGAGACTACAAAGTATCCTTTTTACTTAGCACACTTGAGGTCTGCACACTTTGATTGAAAATCCTTGCTCATTATCCTGGCTTGATTTTGTATATTTAACGTGAAACTTACGGGCAGTATCCGTTCGATTTTCCTGCCCTTTCGCAAATAAAAAGGCTAATCAGTCGAATGAATTGTTTGGATTTACTTGTACTTATGTGCATATTTTGAACTTAATCTTCATCGTATACCGCGTCCACAGTGGCGCGACAGCCAAGTATACGAATGCATGCTATCAAGTTGTCATTTTAAAAATATTCTGACTTTGTTTTTCGTATCTTCTGTTTCAAATTGTTTACAAAGTCGTCTGTTTTGTAACTTGGCTTGTAATATTGAGCGGCTGGCCATTAGCCCTCTTGCCACTTTAGTCATATATGCTTGTCTTAGGATTTTGAGAAATGTTTTTATGTTCACCCTTTGATATATATTGCAATACCCATTCCACTTTGGTTTGACCAAAATATTATACAGAATCTGACTGATTACCTATTAGTACTTGTTGAATAATGTTGGTGCAGCTTTATTTATTACTGCTACCATCAACCACAATTACTATAAGCACTCAAATGCTTAAATTGATCTACGTGCACTAAAATGTATTATGAAGTATACATTTTTTGCCTCTGCCGTTTCCAAAATCTGCCCTCCCAACTACTTTCCCTGCCAGCTACCCTTTTCTTCACTTCTCAATAATTGCAACTTATACTTTTGGCTAGAAGATTCCACACCTGCATGACTACAGCCATGACTTAAGTCTTTTTTCGTATGGAAATTTGAAACCACTCCACATATTTATATGTTAGACTCATTTAAATTCCATCTGATTACCATTTTTAATAAATTTTTCTTTTCTGTATGTAATTAGAAACTGTAAATGGCCTTCCTGGAATCTTGTTTCTCAGATTCAAAATATTAATGCTAATGACCATATGATATTTCTAGTTTAATTGCAACTGATGTATGTATTTGCTTGGAATAGATTAATCCATTTACTAGTGTTTGCTAATGGATTGGAGAGACCTGGGTTTATTCCACATGATGCCTCGAGACATTCCAGACATATCCAAGTACTCTGCTTTTCTTGGTATTAGTATTTACTGAAAAATTGCTGGTGTCACAGGAAAGAAACCACCATTTTCCATTAAAGTGTAAATTTCGTACATTGTGGAGCATTAGTGCCAGATTAGCTCTACCTCTTTAAAACCTTGACCTTCAAAATCAGCCTTGTTTAATAGTGTGGTGGTTCATGATAATTTGAAAACTATTGTAAGGATATTTGCAGCTATCATTTGTATTTCCTTAACAGTTATATTAGCAGATTTCTGGTACGGCAGCTAAACTTGGGCAACCAAATGCATACCACCATTGCACACTTTTGGTTAACGTGAACATGCCAAACCTCCATGACTCGATGCACAAGGAAGATGTGAGTATTTTTTATATGTGGACTGAATATTTTATTTCCTTGGAATGTTTTTAAATTATCAACGTGTTGAGTTTTTTTAAATGTCACTTGGAAGTGTTCCTGAAGTTTGAAATTCATTAGGAATGTATATATTTCCAATTATAGGTTTTGAAATTTATGTTCACTAATTAAACTATGAGCATTCATATCCATCATAAATGAATAATGCCAAACTGTCAATATATATATGAAATACTATATTTTCACATTCAAAAGGAATTTGAGCTTTTTCTATTTATTTACAGGATGGAATTCATACAAATGCTACTAGATCTTTACCATCACCAGTAAGAAATCTAAGTGAAGTTTACTCTGGATTAACTGTTGACCATGTTTTGGGAGCAGTTGGCCGTGAGTTTTTGCGCTCAGATGTCACTGGCAAGAACCTCGGCAATGGGGTTGTTTCCCGTCGTGGTTTCCAACTCATAAATCCAGCTGAGAGCTGGTTCCCAGGTCAGAATAGGACTGGACCCTACTTTTCCCTTTCACCTCCAGGTTTTGAGGTAGTGATTACTCACCAGGTGAAATTGTTTTTTTGTTATAACATGGTTGTTTTCCACTCTTAGGTTTGGAAAAGCTGCGCCAGGAGATGAGTAGTTGGATTTGGAGGTTTGGGAAAACTCCTAGATTTGATGTCACTAGAACATTCACCATCCCTCGTGAGTTGGCTGCTAGTGAAGCAGCCTCACCTTCAGCTGAGGCAGAGAAAGTAAACATGGTAAGCTAAACCACAAATATGTCATTGTCATCTGAGCCATTTGTTTGAATTCATTTCACACTTGTGTTTAGATGTCTATAAATATGATTTGCTGAAAAATGTATAATATTCTTGGGCTACCCAGGGGGATTTGGCTGTGGAAATTAGAACATTTTCCACTAAAAACATATCATTTCATTCTTTCTCTCGTATCCTGTTCAATGTTTTGTTTGGTTTCTTTACCATCTGGCATAATAAATACGTATCAATAAAGAGAAAATTTTATCAATTATATAATGGTAGTTTGTTGTTCCTGAAATGTTGGTTTTGTGTATATTACATCCACCAGTTAATCATTTTACCAGGTTCACGTGACTTGGGGGCTGTTTATTGTAATGTCCATTACGTAAATGCATTTTCAATGTAATTTAGCATGACTACATTAATTAGTTAAAGCTTAAATACAACTATGCAATTCTTATCAGACTTCTTAGTGTTAGCTCTAGAAAATGTAATTTGATCAGTTTCATCATTTGGCCTCTCGCAACTTTGTCTCTGGGAAAAATTTGGAAACTTGTTCTCGTGGTATCTAGTTTACCTTCATGATGTGTTGAAATGAAGTAAGGTAATTATTACTGGAATATGAAAATATGCTGTGACACCTGAAGTCAAGGAGACCTGGTAATGCTTATTACTCATGCTGCTATCAAATTGGCTTGAAAATATTATTAAATAATTCTATATAATATAGTAATCATGCATTTGCCCTGGGGTAAGACAAAAAATGTTCCATTTTATTGGAAAATGAAAGTAGAATAAATCACGGTGCATTAAAATACATACAATGAATTGGAAAATAAAACTATGAATGTTTAATCCATCCACAATTATGTAATTGCTAATTCAATGGCTCAGGAGACTGAGATATGAAAGACTTAAAGCTGCAGAATATGTGGAAATCTGATAAATGTGGGAGTATGAGGCTGACGGGAGGTAGCATTAGTATTTCAAGGAAATGTTTTTGTAGGGATTATTTAGTTTGTCAACATGAATATAATTTATTCATAGTTAATGGTGAAATTTATTTACAATAAAGATTTCATGTGAATATTGTCATGAATAGTGTTCAATCTTCTTTTTTGTTGTTAATAATGTGTAGTATGTTACAGAAACTTAGAAATATTGTAAGTTTAAATAAAAGAAGGAACTTACCTTGTTTTTATACGAAATGGTATGGTTTTATTTGGAGGTACTTAAACTCAGGGGGTGTAAAAGTGAAATTGTAACATAAAATTGTGTATTTTATTCTTGTATAATATTTTAAAGTAACTAAAGGGAATATTTTCAATCTGAATATTATTCATGTATACTAAGTCACTATTAAACTTTCAGGAATTTTCTACTCAAATGTAGATTTTAGTCAACTAAGTGTTAAGTTTTCTGCTAGAAAAATTTCTCATTTCTTGTAAGTCTTACTAAAAATGTCTAATATTCTCCTACAGATGCCTATAACAGATGCATCACCGGCCCAGCTCACAGTTAAAATGGAAGTTGTAAATGGTCGAGTTTCAGATGTAACTATTACCATCCCACCAGGATTTCTGAATGCTGCTCCTAATGGTGGTGAAATAGCTGTAGTAACTGATCTAAGAGGGAAGCGCTTCTCAGAGGAAGCATTGCGTATTCTTGATGAGTCTTTTGCTGTAACAGATCCATCTGGTAGAGCTGGACTTCCAGGACAGGGAGGAGAAAAAAATCGTTTTGTTGCTTCATGTGTTCGTAAAGTAATGCAGTCAGTCTGACAGGGTGAGGGAAAAAGTTTTTAAGGGGCCCTTGCCCCTATCTAGCATAGCCTGTGTTAATAATGTGGCAAGTCTCTGGCAAGGTGTTCCAATTTTAATAATTTAGTTTTCCTGAGTTACATTGTTTTGTTTTCTTCTTAATTTTAACATTATATGGGTGTTTATGTTTATGAAATCAAGGATACAAATAGAATGTATGAATGCATAGTTACTCAAATGTAATGTGTGTGTTAACTAATGTACATCCCTCTGAGCATCGAATTGTTTTTATTGTAGCTGATGTACCATTATTTAGGCAAGTGACATGGCATATACAACATGCTAGTACATATGACTTTCATGCTCAGTTGGCTTTGTCAATAATGGTGTGGTGAAGTTGCAAAAAAATTGTTTTGTCAGGCATAGGGCCTTTATTTTTGTGCCTTGCTGCTGTCATACTTGATTCTATTTATATAATTCTCTTCATTGGAGCAAAAAATAAGACTAAAGAGTAATTTTCATGAAATGTACAAATTTTGTGATATTAATATTTCTTTAAGAAAAATACTATTATGTTTGAATGGCTGTGGTATTTTTATGGATGATTTTTATTTATGGGTTTGAAAACTTAAAAAAAGTGTAAGCCACTATTGAAAACTGTATAAGGAGGGATCTTACTAACAAGCAAATAAATGATTTGTTGTAATGGAATTTGCAGTATGTCACATTTAGTTGTTAGAAGAGGGCTCAGTGAATTACAGTGTGGCTATTGTTTATAACAAGTGCTGTCCTGTTAAACTCATCGCTTTGATTTTTTCAAGTACATCCCTTCTTTATTATTGTATATGCAGAAAATTTAATTCAAATTATCATCATTTATTTCAATGAAAGTACTAATTATTTTAAGGCTTAAAGTCGAATAGAAAATATTCACTTTATTGCTTTAGTAAAGTGTACATATATACTGCTTGCTTAATGTTTTACGTATTATCTTTTTTAGATTTGCTGTACATACTCTGCTTTGTTTGACAAAGTATTTTTTTGAGGCTGCAAAGTATTTTTCTCTACTTCTAAATAATTTTTTACATAGACATGTTGATCTCTCAGTGTAAAGTTGATTAAATCTTTTTGTTTGCTTTACCAATAATTGTTTAAGTAATTAAGTGCATTTTAATAACTAAAAAATGATTTATACTCATCAATAAAATATGATAAAATTATTTGGTATTCAAATAATTTAAAATATCCAATAGCTGAAAGGGCTGCCTTTTTTAATTGTTAGATTGAGTTGGCTTCTACATCACTTTATGTAAAGTAAAATTCATCAATTATAATTTTTTAGAATCCATATTTATTAAAACCAGGAAGAAGCAACCATCAAAGTACTGCTATAGTATTTACACTGACAGTGAACATTCCATGAAGTTTCTTTCATAAGGTGCTAACCCGATTCACGATTGGAGATCTGGTCTCTATAGATACATGGTTAAAAATGAGAGAATGTTATTTTTCTCTTTGGTTGGCTTCGGATGGGGCCTTTTTTCTATAAAAATGAATTTTCCTAAAGGTACATGAAAATGTGGGCATCTTCATTTATAAAATATTACATAGAGGACATTTCTAAAATAGTGTGTTAAAATGACAGTGAGATTTCAGTGGAAAACTAGATTGGAGGGGCCCGTAGCCATTTTATGCTTAGACCACTTCTTCAAAAGTTTATAAGTTTTTGTTATTTTATTTTGTTAATTCTTGTCCACTCAGTAGATATGCTGTGTCATGGGAAACGGAGGTGGTCTGCAGTAGGACATGCCTTGGTCCATTAACCCTTTGATTGGCAACGTCAACCATGTGTTGACAAGTTTTCCCATAAGTGCCTGTAACTTAGTGGAATAAGCTGTCTCAAATGTTTTAATCTCTTTATTTTATACCTCAGGTTACATTTTGAGAAAGCATTTTCTTATATTGGTCTACTTTTATTATTTTGAATAATGTTTTTGTAGTCATTTGTTGTTAACTCGGCATTTTTCATTAAAATTTCCTGGCAATTTTCACACCAATTTTGACAACTACGCATGGTACCCAAAGGGTTAAAGTGTACATCATAGCAAGATGTCACCAATATATGTGCCTAGTTTTCACTTTAAACCAATAAACGTAGTGTAAAATATGATACAGTACATATTTGCATTTCCAATCTAGTTACTCTGCGTTTTCAGTATTATTTTTTCAATTTAGAAATGCCCTGTGTGTTATAAGCATGCATACTAGTTAATTTCATCCTTTCCTTCAAGTTAATAGCATGAACCTTGCAGTTGGGTGGGTGAATCTTATTATTTGAGATCCTAATTATATTACTATTGCATATGTGCTAACTACTAAAATACTATTATGAAGTAATATACGCATGGTGAAAGTCTGGTCCAAAGTTTGCATGTATTATTATTAAGGGAGAAAGCTGGTGTCACCATTGTGGTAAGACTTGAATGCGAGAAAAAGTCAAAAAAGCTATGCTAATAGGGTAATTCTTTCGGTAGAGAAAATAAGGGCTAAGGACAATTTATTAATGTATTTTGATTTTTGTATTTAGTAATTATGATTTTGTATGTTTTACTATTCAGATTGATAGGGATGTGGGTTTTGCCTTTAAATTTGATCGCTGATAATCTATAATGCAATTCATGTGTGGAAAGTAATGGGCTCTGGTTAAAAGTGGGTGAGTGTCCACCAAAGAGTGACACTCCTAATTAACCAATACCAGCATTGTAGGATTTAAGGGAAGAGCAACAAGTCTGACAATGGTTTCACCAAAAGGTCATAAGTAATGCCTATTCTCCATTAAACTGCAGAAGACAGTCTGCAACTTTGTGGTGGTATTTGCTGGTATAATCGGTTGCATTCATGAAGTTATGCATGTGTGTGTGCCAGGGCTTGGAATGGAAGTGAGATATTACTCACTTCTTTTCAACAGTATTTACATCCCATTCTATCGGGTTTTTACATACATCCATATGAATATTCTAATGAGTTGCCACCAGCTTTATTACTTCTCACTCAATTTTTCGTTCTGGAATTATCATCATGATTTCAGTATTCTTCAAAGATTTTTATCCTTGTTAATGATTTTTTATAGTTAAGGGAAAAAAGGGTTTAAGACCATTGTTGTAGCAAGCTTTGTATAATTACTTCTTCCAGTATAGGCAATTTTTCGAATGTATGTTGTATAATGGTGTTAGAATTAGGTGTTGCACATACAAAATGACAGGGATAAGGGGAAAAATATTACTGAAAGACTAGGTTAGTGACGGAGCAATCTTCAACAGGTTCACTTGATATAAGAATTATAGCTTGGAACCAAAGTGAACAAATCCTTGCCCCAAAATTTTCTTCTCATGCCATCACGGCTATTTTTTTATCTTTCAACTTTTTGTCCAGTTCCAGCAAATTTTTGGGGATGATTTTTTTATCTTTTCCAAAGTCTTGTGTATTTACAAGTACACAAATGTATGCTCTCGTTTTTAGGACAGGTGGTGGAAAAGGTAAGATAATAGTGAAAAAAGAACCTTGAGGCCTAAATGTGGCCACTTAGCAGAAGAGCATTCATATACATATAATGTGAATGGCACTTTTGTGTCGTGTTTCACCTATTAAATATAAACACAGACATGTTTTCTTTTGTTAACTTTTTACAGTAGCAGTGCTTTTTTTGGAACACATGGACAGTGTTTTGTGTGGAATTGGAAAATTTGGTCTTGTGGAAAAATTGATTCTCAACTCTATAGCTTATGGTTACCAAATTTTGTATGGATCATAAATCGGACAAGCAAAGTGAAGGAGTATTTCCACTCTGTATATTTAATATGATACAAGAGTATTATTCATATATCCACTCTTGATTTATGTGAAATATTTACTAATTTGTGTAAGACCAATGATGGAACTTCCAGTCTTCATATCAATGGAGAATCTTGGTTACTGGGAGTAAATTTTCCTCTAAATAGGTATTCAAATGACACCTCTCTATATGGTGCCTGGTCATCGTTTAAACTTCTGGTCATGGGTTTCAATCCTACCGAAGGTGGATTTAACGATTTAGTTGATTTTATGATGCTGGTGTGGCAATGTAGTAGGAAGTGCTTTCAGTGACTAACCATAGGGCCTTGAGCTTAAATCTAAGTGATTCCCCTGGAAATCTTGAATTTAACCCATGGAAACTGGTTCCTATCCTCTGATGTTATAATTTTTTATGACATAAGGCTTAGTAAAGGATGAACTCGACTACCTCCATTACTGAGAAAGTACATTTGTGAGGCTTAAATGTTACATAGTTCTTGATTATAAATATTGATGGTATGGAAATGGTTAGGTACTGTGCACATTCAAATTCATATATATTGAAATACACAAGGAGTTATAACCTAAATTTTTACCTTTTTTTTAAACTCTAAATTTATTTAGAATATCTTTTGAAGTAGAATAAATCAAAGCAAGTGAAGAAATTCAATTCAAAGAGTTCAAATTCAATGGGTGAGCAAGCCCTAACCTACCCAATTAACTAATTAATTGACTTCACCATTTTCACTGTAGTGAAACTCCATAAGAAAGAGCATGTTAAATTTCGTTAAGAAACTGGAATAACCTAAGCTTAATTTTAACAAAACCCTTTAAACTAAAACTTGCTTAAATTCAGTGCATACAAGATGTCATAAAGAGAATGTACATATTATATACATTTCTGTGAGATGAAGACTGCTTTCAATTTTTTATGCATAATGTATTTAAAAAAATAATATTCATTATACTTGTTTCTGAATTAAAGATAGGAATGTGGTAGGTAAGATTATCACATTTTAAGTATAAATTCCCTGCGAAAAACTGATCAACAAGGATAAAAATATGTAGGTGCATACTAGAATGATCCTTGGCAGTAGCAAACCCCATGTAAAGCCAAGCATTAAGACGATTAAGACTATGGATATAATCTCTTCACCATAAACCCAGGGTGAGACAGGAAAAGTAACAAAAGCCCCTTGCCTTGTATGTGTGTGACATAAGAATGCCAAAGGGCTTAGTTCAAGTTGAGCCCTAGCCTATCATAACTGATCTTTGGGCTGATTTCTGAGCTTCTGTTACTTACAGTCGATGTCATAATTATTTGAAATTTACTTTCATGGGGATGTGAACAAAAGCTTTGGAAGAGTAATAAGTAGGTATTTTTCATATTTCATGCCCTTTTCCCCCAGAAGTGAAGATAGAATTGCAACACGTGTAGTTCGGAAACAATTTGGAAGGGTTTTCATCCAGGTTAATCCATATCCTGCGCACTGATCAATCAAAGTTTACTGTGTTAATGCTCAATAAAATAAGTGCTCTATTTCCCTTTTTTTTTTCTGGGTATTGAACACTTAAAAACCCCCTTGGCTACACCTCTTGAGTTTAATATTATGAATTTTTACTTTTCTAACATTAATTCTTTATCAGTCTTGTTCAATGCCTTCAAAACATTTTTAAAATCATTTTATTTTGATTTTTTCTGTAAACATGTTAACGTCTTGGCACTGAAAATGAGAAAAGAAACAGTGCTACTCGCATACTTCAGTAGTGGCACTGATCATTATTGGGATTCCCATCTTTTCATAATCAGGATGTTCAAATTGCTGTTTCCCATTGTTGTAGTCTCAAAATGTGCAAAGGGATAAATGATATGTAGGTACCTTTTCAGTGGTCTATTTCTCTCAACTTCCCATCTACCAATGTAATGCGGAGGTAAAAATTTTCATTCTTTTACAGTGTTAACTTCAATGACATGTATCTATCAACAGTTTAACTCCTTATGCATCCAGTGGCTCCCAGCCAAGGCTCTCCAATGAAAATGTGAGGCTCTCTGTATACATAATGATCATTCATAAAACAGGCAGCTTTATATCCTGTTCAGTTCCTTCTCTGCAAGGTCCTATATGCTTGAGATATCTAACAATGTGAAATACCTAACACTTCTTACCTTTTTCATTGGAATGTTTTTCCACTATTGGTGTGATGAACCTAATTTTCTTCATTGATGCTCTGTAGGTGGTCCTAACATGCACAACCCATGTTAGGTCTGATGTTAGATTGACTCTTAGGTATTTCTTATGCCCACCCCTCTAAGCCTATAGGTTTAAGAACATGGATTTCTTTTCCCAGAAATTCATCACTGCACAATTATTTAAATTTAAGACCCCACACCAGGCATTGATACTGTTGAGATCACTAGAAAGAGCCTCTTATTCGGCTTTATTATTTCTATCCTGGTAGATGTTGGTTTTGTCTGCGTATAATCTGAAATTGCTAGAAAATTTACAATTAATGTCATTGACATAAACGAGAGGGCTGATTACACTACCCAGTGGGACACGAGAGGATATATCCACCAGTTGGCACTACCTGCATCAATTATCTGTTTGCATTCACCAAGTTACTGCATGCATGGAAGAAATTATGGAGAGCCATGACTTTCCATGTCCGAAAATACACGCAACAAATAATGTACCCCAATGATCCATTCCATGCAATACCATTGACTATAAATATATGTACTCCTCTCTGAGTGCTCTTGATTAGTAAAATTTTTGAATCAACGGGTATTGTTCAAAAGGAAATGCATTTAATTTAGATGTACTTATATTTATTGCATACAAATTTTATTAATAAAAAAAATAGCAAAGCACACATCCAGTGGGCTCACTCCACTTGAAAAGACAATATGGACTGGCTTTTATCACATCTGCAGCTGAAATTCACAGATTAACTCTTGTCCAGCTGGTACACTGTGAGTGCTGAGGACCAAGCATGCCATGTGCTAAAAGGTAACACTTTTTCCTTTAATACAAAATAGAACATGTAATAGTCAATTCTTATGCCAAGTCAACAGCTGCATGTTTCCCAAGACCACTATTAAAAAGCCTCACTTAGAATATCATAATCTTGCATCAATAAGAGATAAGATAGGAAATTGAAAGTCATTTACACAAATTAACATTTGTATTCCCTACAAATGCTTCCAGATGGGGGGGAAATTGGCTAGTAGCATCTTATTTCTGGCTCTGGAAATGAAGATTACATTATGAAACCCCTTATGTTCCACATTCTCTTTTATCTTTGCCTTTGTTCATCATTGCTTTAAGATATTACTTTTCTGAAACACACACATACTATAGATAATTGCACTTGCTGAAATATGGTTCTATGACCGCTATTAAAAAGTTAAGATGCAAGAAATTGATGGAGGTGCAAATTAGTCTCATAGCTTAGTATGAGATATAATTAAGACCCAATTTCAGAATATACGTGCTTTTTCACATGACCACGGACAGATAGGCCCAGTGGAATACCTGAAATTTCCTGGTAGGCCATTGTGCGAAGAGCCAATGGGGTAATAAAAATTCCACAAGGAGGGACTCTGGAACTTCTCTGGGCAGCACAAACTCAAGAGTAGTCTGTCCACCATGGAAAGCCTCTATTGAAGAATACTACCTAATTAATTTGGCTTGTGGGACTTCCCATGCTAGGTTTATGCTACCCAGATATCTGTGTTGGGTAAAAATCAGATAAGAATGTGTGCCAGCTCATAAAATGTTTGGCATGTTCTAAGCAAAAACCCAATTTGAATAATTTGTAAATTTCTTCTTCTCCAAAGTAATGTTTATGCAAGGCTTCAAGTATTGAATATAATTTCCACTATGCTTGGTCTTAGCCCTTTCAATGCCAGCCTTCATTGGCTGGTTTATGAAAAAAATGCTAGGGCTTTTTATAAATTTGTGCATAGAAACGTATGTAAAACCTAATAATAAGCCAAATATTGCATTTTCATTCAAGGAGATAAAGAAGCATGACAGATATTGTATAAGTATTTATGAAAGTGATGTGATCCACAGAGAAGAGAGGGTCCAAGTGTAAATCAGTCGAAAGATTGTCCGATGGCATTTTTTCCACATACCCCAAGAGTCATTAGATCAGCCAGCTGGCACTATAAGAGTTAATAAAATGAACCATACCCATTTATTCATGATACTAACATGATAAGCTGAGAGACTACCTATGACAAATGCTCTGAAATCTAATGTAAAATGATTTACGAAACAAAAATTACATAATATGAAACAAGAGCATAATAAAATACCTGGAAAAAATAAAATTATCAACAACTTTGCAAATAACCATTTAGATTCAATTCTTTAGAATAACAACTTGTTCTGAATTATCAAGAGAAATTCATATAACACTGGATCACTCCTAAAAATTAAAGAAGTGACCATGAAAGTCTTACTTTTTAGTGCCTTATAAATAAAATTATTAATTTAGAGCCCCAAGACAAACAAAGAGTTTTTCAATATGACAATGCTTTCAAACAACTTAGATCACCACTGTCATTACATTTCAAGACAACTCTAAGCAGTAATAGGCTGAATTTGCGAGTGAAACTTTTAAGCATGTTATCTTCTTCATTGTTGACACTAAATTCATTCAGATCATGCTCATTAATATGGTTATTTTTCAGAGAGCATTCACCTTTAACTTCATTAGAGCATGATCGTGGGCTCTCAACATTTTCTGTCCAAGAAAGAGGGGCTTCCATCGACAAATGGGGAAAATGACTCCATTCCAATGCCACCTCTATGGAATGTTTTGATGCTTCTTCCAAGAAAACCTTTTCCAAAACTCCTGGCACAATGAGATATATTAGTTGTTCTCCATACTTTTTTGACCTTCTTTGTGGACTATTTTTACTTTTATGCCAAGCCAAAATCTCAATCATTACTTCCTCGGGATCTTTGTTGCCCATCTCATGAAATCTAACGACTCTAGTATTTGCTTTGGGACGGAGTTGCAATGGATGCCTTGGAAGATTGTAGGTGTGACTGGTAAAAATATGGACTTCTGTCACTCTCCATGGAATTGACTTGTAGTCCGACAAGCGATGAGCCAATTCTGAGGTAACAGGCCAAACACCTCCCTATAAGTTAAATAAACTAATGTCATTATTTGTTATAATTAAATACACCAATAAAATTTCTGGACAACGTGAGGTGAATTGTCAATGGAAGTGCTAGAAATTTACCTTAATTTTTTAAGAGGAAATGCAGTGTTTTAAACTTTTAAAAAAGTTACATTCCCTTCTCACCACTAGATTTCAGGATAGGGAAATGGAAAAAAGCCCAATTGAAGTTTTTACCAGAAACCTTAATCCTTTTACTAATCTCTCCCATAATACTCTATCCTTGCACACTTCTTTCATTTCTGTCACATATATTATTTTATATATGATCTTTTTCCCCTGAGACTCCTAATATTATAAAATTGTTAATATAAGGGAACACATTATTTTATTCATGAATTAGTTTGGGATATAGTCCACTTTACTGGACCTATGAGTCACTTGAACAAATAATAGGAATTGAGGCCAGTGTATCAGTTAAACTGCTTTGTTATTCCTTTTTTCCATTACATAAATCTATTCTTTAAGTAACAGAGCCTGCTATCAAAATATGCATACCTACATATTCGGTGAGAATGACTATGAATCTCAGCTCCCTGGAAGTGTGCATGGCTCGGAGACTTGATCATTGAGGCAAAAGTATAAGCATGGATTGGAGGTTTTTAAGATGAGGGAGTGGAGGATGGAAAAAGTTAAATAGATGGATACAAAGAAAAATAAAAAAAAAGTCCTGAGGATGGTAGGAGAGGAAAGTTGCCCCTTTGGAGAAATTCAAAGAGGGCAAGACAATTGGGTGCAGGGCATGTTGAGTGTTAATGGAATATTGAAGCCTGATAGAGGGAAGAATGTTGGTTAAGCGAGATAGGGGAAGCAAAGTGGATGCAGGATATATTGAGTATCAATAGAAACTGTGATATAGAGGGGAGAATGTAATACGTATATACAAGTTGGACGGAACGAAGAGGGGAAGAAGTATGTGGAGTTGAAGAATGTTTGGGTCTATATAGAGTGTTATGGTGTTTAGTGTTATACTAGGGAAGGCTTAGAAGTAATGGATGGTGTAGCAGTGGTTTGTCTGTGTCCATCTAAAATTTGCCTTAATTGGTAGTAACAATAATGCAACTAGAATGACTCTCCTTTAAGGAGATAACGAGGGCAAATTGTATTTCAGGGAATAATAGATGAGAGATTTAAAAAAATTACTGATGCTATAAAAACAAACACTGCACCAATTTATGGACAAGAAAAAGTTAACATTCATCATTCTTCTAAAGTTAAATTAGTTTCATGGGTGTAAAATAAACATGACTTTATGAACAGGAACATCCAAATTTGTGATTAAGCTATGAGAACTTTGATTCTTAAGTTTAAGAAGCAAACAAGTTTAAGAAGTTTTTCTTGTCCAAAGAATCAAAACATTATTTTGATTAATGATATTTTTGGCAAGAATTGATTTTGTTGTTTTCCTGGAGAGTATATGAACTTGATCAGGAGATAATCATGATTTCAAGATCAAGGTCATCTGCTGAGAGATCCTTTAGGGAATGAACAGAATCATGACATATCTACAAAGCACCAAGTCTAGAAAACAATATCATCTCTAATTCATTTTAATAATCTAAGCTATCATATGTCATTATTTGTTTATGAAAAGATTAACTTAAGCCAAAACCAATCAATGAATTCAACTTGATATAAAAAATAAAGTAAAATATTTCCTTTCGTAAATTATAGTTTCTTTACTGTTTTATTTTGCCATGATTTTAATTAAAATTAATCTAGCCTAGCAATGCCACAGTAGTGTATTTCTATTAGTAATGCATAATGTTTTTCTTTTACGTTATGTCACAAAAATAAAATTTACTTTCCCAATTTTGAAAACACACCTCTTCACTGGCCTTAAACAAAATTTGTGGATATAATGATAGATTTGGCACCAGAAATTCAACAAATTGAAATAAAAGAATACATAAAAAACAGGGAACATTTGAGAGACAGTACTTATTGTGCACTATTAAAAATAATTATAATTTTAAAGTGATGGATTTTAAAATACAAGAGAAATTTCTGGGACAAATGCAACGTTCTTGTTCATGCTGTATGAGTAAACATAAAACATTATAACACACATTTTCTTTCTTGGTATTAAAAGAGTAATATTAACAATAAAACATCAACACACTTGGTTTTTCCAAAATTTTAAGTAAGATTAACAAAAAAATGCAATATTACAGGTAAAAAATTAAAATTTTCCTCACCTGATGAACAAATCCATAAAAGAGACCTAAGATGATATTGAAAAGAAGCCATACATAAGGGATTATCTTGTATAAGCGTATCAAAATGCCTTCTCCACTACTTTCATCTGAAGTGGGACCACGAATGTCCTGAGCATACAGAAATGCCATAGGGAAGGCTAGAGGGAGAAGGAAACGTGGCTCCTGATGAGGAATCATTGACAGCACCAACAGAGGAAGGACCAAGGATGACACCATTAGAGCAGTCGGTGACTCTGAGCGTGGCAAGCGGGCCCACCGACGACGCATGCATAGCCAAGCCAGTCGACCCAAACCCACAAGAGCAAACATACCAAGAGGTCCAAATAAGAGAGGCATGTTGACGAGCACGTGGAGCTGTGGGATGAAAATTATAGGTATTACAAGACAATGATTTAACAGGAAACTACTTTCTATAGACATTTCTCATGAAAAAAATGTTTATGCTTAAAAAATGTAAATTAATAATTTGATGTTAATTTTGCTGAAGTTACGGAAATTGCATAAATTTGCCCAACATCCACATAAATATTGTCCTTTGAATCATTATATTTTGTAAAAATATTCGTATAGAATAGTATAATTCAACAGAATAGCTCAGACAAAGGAAGCATTCTACCTCATGTAACTCCTACTATCAACTGGTAACACAGGCCTGGAATTAAGGGATTACCTACTTCATTAAAATAACTGGAATATGCCTCCCTATGATGAGCGCAAGGAAACAACACTGCAATTCCAGAGCAATTAATTCCATGACCATGGTTTCACCACTATGTGGCATCAACAGGTGAAAACTACAGGCTTATAAGGATTTAATATGAAATCTAGATAGGGTGCTTTAGATGTGCACCAGAGAGGAGGGAGGGAAGCAGGAGGAATTTGTGGGGTCACGGAGGGTTGAGTGGCTCCATGGAGGGTTATGTGCAAGTAGAAGAAAAGGGGATATTCAGATAGAGG
Organism: Calopteryx splendens; assembly: GCA_002093875.1. Classification (NCBI taxonomy): domain Eukaryota; kingdom Metazoa; phylum Arthropoda; class Insecta; order Odonata; family Calopterygidae; genus Calopteryx; species Calopteryx splendens. The sequence goes on from LYUA01000325.1 coordinate 24,563, forward strand.
AGGGGAGGGAGGAGAAGGGTTATTTTTTACATTGGGGAAGTGGGAGATATAACAAAATCGTTAATAAAATAATATAGCTTGGATATTACACAACTTAATATCTCAAGGTTTTGCAAATCATCTAATTTCTGTCCTTATCCCTCCATAAAGGGGTGTAGTAGTCCATAAGGCTGAGCTACTAACTGGAAGGCCCGGGTTCAATTCCAGATGATGCCTCAGGGCACATGCCATTGGGCTTAGTACTGGCTGAGCTCTAACTTCACCTACTAAACCGACCTTTGGGTTAATTACTGTTTTGTTTCCCTCCACCTATACAATTTTTGTTGTGAATCAATATGGTGCTCATTTTCTAGTAAGTGTTTTGCAAACTGTGAACTGCACATGTTGTTTGTAAGTCAAGCTTGATGTGTTTTAATCCTATTGTTAAATGTCCTTTCTGTCTGTCCAATGTATAAAGGCCTGTTTACATGGGGCATTTATTGCTGAAGTAATTCGCGAACGACTGCACAGGAATAGAACATGTT
>LYUA01000325.1:61661-73488 GCA_002093875.1 Calopteryx splendens
AGAATGCAGAGTTCATCATACCCACGCCGCGGAAACCTGCGAACGAATATTCAGGATTATTATTTTGGAGTAGTATTTTATATAAATTAATGAAGGCCTATTGTTTTTTGTGGTTGACTTGTTCGTATGTATGGACCCCCAATGTTTCATCTATCGATGTTCACTGATTGCTGTTGAATCGGTCATATTTTAGGTGAACCTGGAAAAGCCAGAGAATTTTTTTATTGGATTTCACTGGCCACCCTGGATTATCATGTTTAGATGTAGTTCTAGTAATAGGATGTTCAGTATTTAAATAATAACTCTCATTCATTCTAATAATTTTGATTAACTAATGACGACTGATAAATGAGCAGAGTTTTAAAAATTAAACATTTAACAGGAAATATTGCCTATTACAAATGCTTTTATATTTGTGATTGGTACACCATGTGCATATATACTTCAGTAACCTGTTTCAGTTAACTTCAGTAACCCAGTTGATACAATTGCAAATTTCTTTGGCAACTATTGTACAAATTCTTCGTATCTTTGATTGTGATCTTACTATATGCATTTAAATTGTAAGAAGATTTACCAAGGCCTAAACCATTAGAATTATTAGAAAATACATGCCTGAGGTTGTAATGAAACAATGATTTTAAGGTTGGTGGTTGATCATTGTGCCTAACAAACTATTCCATCTGGTAAAATGAATTAATAGAATGAAGCATAAAAATTAACAATGATATGTTTTCCTTTCAGACGGAAGAACAGAAGGCTACTGAAGAGAGGGTCTTTCAAGATCGTCAATATCAGATTGATGCTGCTATAGTGCGCATAATGAAAATGAGAAAAGCATTAGGTCATAACTTACTTATTAGTGAACTCTATAATCAGCTTAAGTTTCCAGTCAAGGTAGGTGTTTGAAGTCCTTACCTTTCTCAAATTTTCTATTGTTTCTTATATAATTAACCCTTTCACTGCCAGCCCCTTGAAGGTAGGCTGTGTGAAAACTGCCAAGCCAAGGTCATGAAGTTAGGAAAAAAATATTGTTTACTCATTCATTAAGTACTTAATTTTAATGAATTAATTTCGTATTTATGTCAATTTTGAGGATATTATTAGGTACATTGTCTATATTGCATATTGTTTATTATATCTTTTTTATAGTTTATTTACTATTTTAACAATAAGGCACATTACTGCAGGTAAAGATAGTGGGCCAATATATTGGCCCGTGGTAGTTTTTGTACAATCAGTGAGGGTGGATACATGGGCCCATTGGCAGTAAAAGGGTTGAAAAGCAATTATATGTTTTGCTGCTGATAACAGTAATGCACTGTAAGTAACTTAGATAGTGTACAAAGGCTGTTCAAGAAAGAGTGATCATATTTGTTTATTTGCATAGTTAATATGCAAAAATTTAATTTTGTTATATTTTTAGCTTGATGTCGAATGTTATATTGCTAGCTAAATTCTGTGTAGTTCATATATGACACAAGTTTCATGGATTTTATTCCAGTGGCTTAAAATTATTACCAATTTTACTACCTGTTCTAAAATAATGCTCTCTCTGGTTATGCAGAGGACAATTGCATTTGTTTAGGACATTCTTTTAGTTTTGATAAAATGCATGGTTTTACTTGTGCATTTTTTGGCTTTCATTTTGTTATGTTACCATATTTATCGGTGTACAACAAGTAACCTAATTTTATAAAGAAAGTTCAAATGAAGATTACCACACTTTCATCTATTAATCAGCTGATTTTGAAGAGCACTGTAAAAAGATGTTCTTTTCGAGGCATATTGTAATTTGCCAATGAAAGACCTGAAAAATGTTTTAAACTGAAAATGAATATGCTCCTGTATATTTAATTAACTTTAAATAAAATCGCAGGTAGAATTTTCGAAATGAAGTGAGTTTTGTATGCCAATATATACGGTAATTGTAATTTTTTAATTTTAACTACAGTGGTTCTTGAAATAATTTGATATATTTTTCAAGACTGCACAATTTTAAGTGTAAATGCCAAGCTGTGTGGTGATTTACTTTTAGATGTGAATTTATAGTTTCCATGATGGTAAAATTGTGGGTGCTAGGATTCCTATGTAGACCCTTGGAAATTAGGTTAGAATTTCCCAACTGAAGATATTTTCTCACTTTGAAGTGAGGAGCATGGATGACTACTGTAGCTCTGCCCACTTGCAGCCAAAAGGTTCTTTTCTATTTGAATGGGCTCTTACATTTTATACACAATTACACAAAGTATAATTTTAGGTTTTACTGTATTAATTAAACCAAGAAATAATTTTTAGGCTTCAAAACTTTTCACTGTCTCCTCTCCAGTGTATTTTAGGTAATGGTTATATATGTAGCAACTTGTAAAGTCTCAGGATTTCACTAAACAGGTTGCATTTTCTCATACATGATGCCATGGAATCCTCTTAAAGCTGTCAATCTCTGTAGGAGTGCTGTTTGTTTGATACATTTTATGACTCTACCTATGGCAATAAAATATATCATAGTTTTAAAAATTTTCTTTATATTATTTTTTTCTAATTCTAGCCGGCAGACCTTAAGAAAAGAATTGAGTCCCTTATAGACAGAGATTATATGGAGCGAGACAAGGACAACCCCAATCAATACAACTATGTGGCATAATTTGTGGAAATCTTGAATAGACTCAACTATATTGACCTTTTGCCCATTCTGCCATGGTGGAATACAACCAGCCTTGAGATAGGCAAGGTTTCATGTCTCCATTAGGTGTTCTTGCATTGCTATCTTGGTGACATTACTGAAGATGACTCACAGAAGGCATGGTTGGTTTATTGAAGTCTCACATGCCAGGAGGGACTTCCTCAAGGGTCAGGGGGAAGTAGGGTGTGTATGGCCTATAACGGTCTTCCTTGGGAAAAGACAAAAATTTAACCCTCCTTAAGTGGCAGCTGTGTCTCCGTTCTGCCTCTTACTCCATGTGAAATGCTGATTACCTCGTCCAGTGAGAAAGCAAGGAGACAGGGTTTCGCTTATAGTAAGTTCATTCTAAATATTAAATCAGGAATGCTAATCCAGATGTGAGAAACCCTATTGTGTTGTACAATGTAAAAAAATCTCATAGCCTTAAATTTAATTATATCCACACCAGGCAATTGTGTTTGGTATAAACCTGTATTGTTAATAAATTCTGGAATTTCATTAATGTTAATGTTTTCAGTATTTTTGTAAAAGCATGTACTATTACCACTTCCCTGTACATATTGTTTCTTGCATTTTCCTCATTTTATTTTTCCACTTCAATATTAAATTATGTTTATTTTACCTTAAAAGGACTTCTCATGTATATGTATTGAAATGGTATTGATATACATCCATTTTGTTGAATGATGATGATTTTATGCTCTGCATAGACTTGACAATCAATAAAATGAGGACTAGAAGGTCAATGGAGAAATCACATACTTTGTTGAAATCTCTACTTTAATAATTTTTTGTACACTTAGGGACCATGTACATTTATCATTGCCAGTGAAAAGATCTTACATTTGGAACTACAAATTCTGCTGTTTTTGCAGTTATATCTTTTGATATAAATTTATTTATTAAATTTTTTTATTGCATGTATATAAAACTAGGCAGTAGTGACTATTGGGTATTCATAAAACACAAAACTTCAGGGATGCCTGATGTTTTTCCAAATATATTAGGGTTTCATTGTCTTGGTACACATTCAATTTATTATGGATAATTGTAAAATCTGAGGACATCCAAAATCATCGTCCTTAACTCACAAAGTCCTGTAAGTTAGGTCAGCTAACCTGAAGGTCATGGGTTTTAATCCTTCCTTGATCATGGATGGTCAGTGTTCACATTCTAGATTATCTATTGTTCACTTTTGCTCAATATGGCCTTGGTCATTGTAGCACAATATAGACCTAATGACTATTGCTGAGAATAAAGTGAAACAAAAATTTGAAAAAAATAAGGACAAATATTTTCACAGTAAGATATTAATGAAACCATCTAAATATTGCTTGTTATTTTATTGGAACACATATTTTAATCCTCTCCCTCAGCTTTTGCCCATGAAGCCCTCAGGTTTTACTCCCACTGCAGTGATCACAGAATGTGTGTGTAATTTATGTCCAAATACTTACATTCAAGGGTTCATATTGAAAATAGAATATTTTACAACTCTTAACATGATCCACTTCACATTCACAGTACCTGCTTTGGAATTCAGTGTATTTGAATTTGCAACTAAATTTAAATAATAGCTTGTTTTTCAGGTTCTATTCTTAAATGTTTAAATTAACTTCTGGTGGCAAGCTTAGATACAACTTTTTAGTTATATTTTAAACTAAGTAAGTAAGTTTTAACTAAAGAGACTAAGTGCCATATCAACTAATGACTTTTGCAGTTTCAACATTAAAAATTAGTTGGTCCTATTTTCATAGAGGAAGTCACATTCCTAAAACGTAATCCACACATCATAATTGAATGATGTGCAAGGTGTTTGATGACCATCCGTTCTGTCCAGGCAGTGCACAAAATCTCTAATCTTGCATTCACCTGAAATTTGCATGATAATAGGTATCGTATTTGATTAAACCATACATTGATTTTACTCTCATAAATATATTTTAAATCCTCTTTAACTCATCCATTTAGTACAAATTTTTATACAGAGGCAACACTCACATTGCAAAGTGGTTTGTTTTTCATTCTCATTTTATCATGGTTATCTATGATGGATTGGATTTTGAAAAGCTTTTGGTTGCTATCATAGATAATGAGTTGAGAATTTCCCTTAAAAATAAAGCACCTAAAATGTAAAAATAACACTTTTTATGTATCTTTAGACTTAGTTTTAGAGAGAAGTTAAGTTTTGAAAAGTGAGTTACATAAAATGGATGAAAGGAGGAGAAAGAAGGATAGTTCCCATTTCTCTCTCCACTTCTATTTTTTATCTTTATAAATGCTAAATGTACGCTAGTGATGTCCCCATCTTTTACAGGATTCCAATTTGTTACGGTGTTCAAGAGGATGTCAAATTATTTAAGTAATTATCTGATTATGCTAGTGTATCAATCAATTAGGTTAAGTTTAAAAATATTAGTCTGACACTATAACATAAATAAAGATGATCCAGTTAAAAGAAATGTTTTTAGGATTTTAAATTTATCAACATTATCTCAATCTAAGGAGAAGTAAGGTCATTACTCCTATATGAATACTAAGCCACTTTCTCCTGTGTCTGACGTAAGTTGGAAATATTTCTTAATGATAAATCACCTTAGCTAATTTGAGAGGTTAATAATTTTGTATATCTTGGTCGAATGTTTGCAAAAGATTAAAAGTAGTGCAAATGTTTGCAGAAAGATTGTTAGTAGTATATGTACTGTATACAAAAATACATGTGTCAGTACACTGGATCGAAATACAACAGTTTTGCCTCTTGCCCTCAAACATTTTTGTGTTATGTGAAGCTAAATCAATATTGGAATAAGATTGAACAAAACATGATATGGCATTCATGTCTCCATACCTCCTTACCCCCAGGGTTATGGAATCTGATAAGGTATATATCATTATTAACAAAAGTGAAAACATAATATTGTTTCCATTGTCTCCTGGAAACAGTAATTTTAGACCCAGTTTGAAATTGTGTATGAATTCTTTCCATCTAGCCTGAATCTTTTCTAGTTCAATTAATACCTTTCCTGTAGTATCTCTGATGGTGTGCCTAGATTTTCCTTTTACTTCCTTAACCCTTCAATGCCATCCAATAATTTTAGTATAAGATTTCAAATTGATCACAAACATTTTTTTTTGTCTAATGAATTAATCCACATTAATGTTGCTGTATATTAGTGAAAGACAAATTATTCATCAATCTCTTTCCCCCCTCTTTTGTAATCACTGCTTCCTTTCATTTCACGTGTTTACCTGAAGCCAAATGGAGCTTGAGGAAGCTTATGTCATCACTATCTCCAGTAAACAATCACAGGTAAATACAGTGTGGGAAATACATATAAGAGCCATTAAACTTGATATGCCCTTCGCCCTCATGAAGCATGTTATTTCAGGGCCTCTCAGCAGAATCTTTAATGAGAGAAGTAGAACTTTGACTGATATGGAGGAGGAAAACCCTCTTTTCCTAAAAACCGAGACGTAAGCCAAAGTCAGTGTTGATTTTGGGGCTCATAGATTTAATCAGTTGTGTACTCTTCTCTGACTTGTGAGAGTGCTTTTGGTTCTCACATCACATGCATAGTCTTGACACAGTGTGTATTCGACATCTAAATGTTATTTTCATCGTAGTGAACCTAAAGCAAATTCAGTCTCTGAATACTAGCTTAGGTTTGTGATCTTCGTGAATGTGATTTTCACTGCACTGAAAGAGGAAAAAAGTATATTACACTTTCACTATCCCATTGAAGTCATAATAGCATCCACAAGCAGAAAAGGGCCACCCTTGATAATAATGAAGATATGGAAGCCTTGTTAGTCGGTGAATCGAAGGATATCTCGTTACTAATTGTGATTTGACACATTTTTTACACACTCCGATCAATTTCAGCACAAGAAGAATCATATCCACCCAATGTACCACTAGCATAATGAGGCATTTGCTGGATAATATTCTTATACAAAATTTCTCACTATTGCCTCCCTACTGTAAAGAAAGGAAAGAGGAGGAATGACAGGGCACAGAATGGGGGGGTGGTGGTAATCACTTGATACTTTGGCTTATGCCAATACATCTGTCAGAGATAACATTTTCTTATGCAGAGTAATAAACTTAATTCAAATAAACATAAATGAATTCAGCTGATACACAATGTATACAATTCTTGGTTCAGTGGATTATAAATATTGTTAATTTATTTTTATTTCATTTATGAATGAAATATAATTGAAGTTTTGATTCTTAAGCAAGTATTTATCGCAATTTGTCTTGCCGATCATCATACTTTTTCAATCACAATTTCAATTTCATCTCAATTATAAGAAAGAAGATGTGTGACCTATTGGCTGTGAATGTAAAATAAGTAAATTCCTAGAGCCAATAAAAGGAAGTTGGAAGACTCATATAACGTTATTTCGGTCAGCCGGTGAGAGCTTGACAGCGAGAAGACATCAGTAACGTAGCACTGTTCGATGTCAAGTGCTACGGTACTGACGTCTTCTTGCTGTCAAGCTCTCTAGTCTCCCCATTGATGATCACCGGTTGACTGAAACAACGTTATAGGAGTCTTCCAACTTCCTTTTCATGGATCTAGGAATTTACTTATTTTGCACAATTATCAAGGTACTACAATAATACCATTTTTAAATATTTACAGACTTATGACCTTAATAAAAAAATAAGCAGAAATATGTCACTCGATGCACAAGCCCTCAAAGCATGCAAGTTCCCATTTGGCTTAAATTATATATTTTTACCTGAAATGGATATTAAAAATGTTATATGTGAATACCACTTTCAAAAAAAAGCATTCATTTGCATAAACTCATATATATATACAAGGGTCTGATCACCAGGTTGGCTTTTATAGAAATGAAGAAATATTAATTGATTAATTTTTTTAATCTCAAAAAAATTAAATAGCAACTGCTAGATATTTACATAATAATTTAAACAAATCCTTTATCAGTACATACATCACAATTTAATGATGGCAATATTTCATAACAAGATGACTTCATTTTCTAGAATCATTACCTGCTCAATCATTATTATTCAAACTAAAAAGAAATTAATGTTGCATAAAATTTTACAAAAAACCACAAACATCCTCAACTTCCTTGCAACACCTTTTTGGTTTTCTCTAAGTGCAAATCCTGCTCCCTGATAAGTGATGCACACAATTTTCTGGGATTTGGTTGCTCACCAAGGAAATCATTTAACAGCTGAGATGGGGGTCGACCACCTCCATGAGCCAAACATTTATTCCTGTAAATTTTTCCAATACCATCCTCCAAAGGATTCTGGCAGAATTGCTGACTCCAGATACGTGAAGCAACAGCTCGTGACATTAAGTACGAGTAATACTTGGCACCATACCCAACTAAATGACCAAAACGAAGTTGCCATGCCTGGAAATATGAATTAAAAAATAAATAAATTTGTGCATCAGTGCATGTTTAAATCTTAAATTGTGCTTGGGCTGGTTGATAGTAAAAACATGGACATAAAATTACAGGGACATTTGGGCATCCTGAAAAACATTTCCAGGACACCAGAGGTGATTAAAATCTGAGAAAATTCCCAGAAAACTGGGATGTCTGGACAACCTACACACAAGAAGTAAAATTTCAAAGAATAACAAGAAAGGCAAAATGAATAATTAAGATCTTGAATTTCAAATAAACAAGAATAAATTGGATATGAAGTTTAACACAGCAGCATTACATGAAATAACAAATACAACATTTTTTTCAGATAGGTACATATTTATTTACACTCACCGTATCAGGAACTAAAGGTAAGAGGCCCGGATGCCTGTTTTGAACTTTTGCTAAAACATCACTTGTGCTTGACCCATTAGATGGGGGCCAATTAGTGTGGTATTCTTGATCAAGATCAGAATAAAAGATTTGTGTAACCATCTCTGAGCAAGAGAAAAGATGCTTTGATGCACACAAGCGATGTACAAGGTTTTTTGGAATAGCTTCTCCAGTCTGATGGTGACGGGCAAAACTACTCAGGACCTTACATGTTTGGGAGAGAAATATTATTCAAAGTCTTGTTATTTTTCAAAAAGTAATGTCTAAGACAGCAAAAATTCATGCAGGTTATATTGTAATAATAATTGTATTTCTATTGTAATATCACAAATATTACAATAGAAAAGCTTTAAAATGGCAAGAAGTCAAAAAGGTCTTAATACAAAATCCAGCAGCAAAGGAAAAATTATAATATTACCTTAGTGTCAGAGGCAAAGTATTCCATGAGAACTGATGGTACCTCAGCAAAATCAGTGGAACATCTTGTTCCTGAAACATGTTGGTGGGTAGTACGAGCAAACATAGAATGGATGGCATGACCCATCTCATGAAACAAGTTGTCAACAGTTGATGGAGAGAGGAGGGCAGGCTGACCCCATCCTGGAGATGGTAAGCCAAGCATAACTACAACAATTGGATCCTGGAAGAAACATTCATGTATTTCAGATTAAGATGTACTACAAAAAGAACCTATAATCAAATTTTATAAAATTGATAACATTTTTAAAAGTACTTTCAAAATTTGTATTGAGACAAATTGTTAAAAAAAGGTAAATGGACTGAGTGACTGGTAAATTCAAATGTGAAGGAAGCTAGTTTTATGGCAGTAGAGTAACATTCCTGCCACCTTACCTGAAGGTCCCCATAAAATATGATGATCAAGGAAAATGGTGGATGGCATACAATTTCTATTTAACCAAATTTCGAAAGAGATTGTGAGACAAATTTCAGCCTGGGATATGCCTGAATTGCTTCTGTTGTGTAAAAAATATATTTTATGATCTGATGGCAATGAATTACATCATCAGTACATATTTATAAAAAACAGAATGCCAAACTTTGCGTCAATTCTCTTTCGTATTTTGTCTTTCCAACATAAAAGGTTGATTGAATTTTACATATGACTGTAGCTCCTAGAAATGAAAGCAAGAACCAGGAAGGTAACCCAAGTAAGAAGTATAAAAAAATGCTCAGAATCTTCTACTACTATGAAAGCGACTGCTAATGGCTTTATTGGTTACTCAAAGAATCCATCAGTATACTTGGTTTTAGTTTATTTTACTTGAAAAAATAGTATGCTCATTCTGAAATAACTGAATAATCTCCAAAACTAAAAGCTTCATCTGTTCCTTGTGAGACTTCTCTTAAGAAAATAACTATTAATCTTGCCTATTACAACTGAATGTATAAAATTTACATTTTTGCCCATTAATGGGAAATTATTTAAAAAAGGGGCAGTTTTGAAAGTGAAATAGGTGAGTAACACAGAGAAGAGAATGCAGGGGATGATGAAATGTTCACTGCATTGGTTTATTTGGTTTATTGCATTGATAGATAGTAGGGAGTTTAAATTTAAAACAAGTCAATGGATTATTACATGCAATGGTGGGAAGATGACTGTTGATGATGGTCTATTGCAGATACTGATGTTGGGGAAATTAATCTTGGAATAAAAATGAGTGACATCAGAGTAATATTGTCATTAGGTAGAAATTGAAAAGAAAAGAGAGGAAGGAAGAGAATGCATCTAAAATTGTTGTCATTCTCCTCAGCAATTCAACAATAACTGCAGAGTTTATAAGATTCAGGGATAAAGCAAGAAGAAATGTGGATAGAAGAGAGAAAAGTTTCAATTACAAATATAATGGGGAGCATTTTGGCCAAGCCACAGCTTTCAAATAAAACTTGAACCACTTCAAAGAATAGACTAAATTCCAGTTCCTTCGCATTAATGAAAGGGATCATGGGGAAGGTATGAAGCCCATTCACATTGTTGTGATATATGATCATTGACTAATTATCTAATTAATTATACTTAAATTAATTAAACCTTGAAGCATTCTATACTTAAATATCAATTCCTAAAGGAATTATATTTAAATTTTATTTCAATTATTTGGCAATGCTACAGCAAAAGAAATTATAACCGAAGTATAAATTGTCACCTCATATATATATTTTTTCATTATCTCAATTTCTTAACTCACTCCAAAAAGAATGATTGGTATACACAAATAAATCTGAGAGGAGTGCTTTTTATGTGTTCCCCATAAAGCCTGGGAATAAAATGGGGATAACTTAAGTATGCCATGGCAAAAGAACATCTAATTATTGTCAATTAAAAATTGCCTTTCTGCTGTAAATGTTTGGCACTCATAGTTGATCCATTTGTCAGGATTGATTTTAAAAACTTCCTGAGAGTTAATATATTACAGATTTATATATTAGCAAAGATATGCATAGCTCTCTTGTGCTAAAATATAAATGAATGATGTTAAATACAGGGTGTTTGTAAATTAAACTGACAAACTTCTGGAGGTGATTTGTCAATAATAATAATGATATTTATTGGTCCCAGGACTTTATAAAGTAAAATATAGGACAAGTCAGAGAATAAACAATCAGCTGCTTCAGTGTTCTTAAGACTCCTCCAGAAACTCTTCCACATTATAGTAGCATTTTTCTATCAGAAAACATTTGAGAAGGAATTGTGTCCACCACTTAATTACAGACACATGGACCATTGAAATTTGTAATAGAAACACCTCTAAGTTGTTTGACTTTTGAGTTCAGCTCTCGCTGTGACAATGTCAAATGTAGTACTATTCACAGGTGCTCAACACTTCATTCAATTATGGTAGGAGAAAAGCAGCACCTTTTCAATCAGCAATGAGATGTACAAGATTTGGTCAAGCATGGCTGATCATTTTTCTATTTGTGCAAACCTTGAAAATATCAGTGCATATTAACACATGTGTTTATTGTGAGTGTAGCAAGGATGGATTTATCTGAAAGCAGCTACTGTCAACAGTCCATCACTAATTTTGTCACATTTATAACTAGTGGATTTTTTGTTTGAATTTTACTACAAAACTCCTGGTTTCACATTTAAATGATAAAAGACAGGACAATATCTGATATATTCTAAGGTTTATGGCCCCTGAATGCACACAACTTCAGCAGGCGGAAGGAGGGGAAAGTTCCCAGGGAGGTGGGAAGCAAGAAAGGAAGCTAAATGCCTCACACCATCAGCCTCTTCAGGACCTGAAGATGATGTTGGACGTCGAAACCCAGGTCGTATCGAAATAAAATGTTGTGGAATCACAAAGT
>LYUA01000325.1:92522-105005 GCA_002093875.1 Calopteryx splendens
CCTTTCACTGTACCGCCTGTGATTTCCCAGGATGACCTGGTACCCGAAAAAAGGTACACAACTTGGGTGATGCTGAGGGTGCCAAGAGGCATCATCAGGAATCGAACCCTGGTCCTCCAGTCAGTAGCCCTGCGCTCTAACCACTGGACTTCCATGCCCCATATTCTAATACAAAATCTAATAATTGAATTTACCACTCCTGGTTTGCCATACAAACTTTTCAGCTCTTGATTGGTCCAAATTTCATTCTCGTTCACCTCCATTAATTCTTCTCAAAACCTTCCTCTCCTGTGTACTCAGTAATTTCTCATCTTTTTTGTCATTGTCCATGTCTCAGACCCATGGTACCAGTTGAATGATGGTCTGACACATTTTCACTTCATTTTTCTTGCTTAGATTCTTAGATGATAAAATATCCTTGAGCACAAAGTTATTCAATTACCTTCTGCAATTCTTGGTTTTAACATCAGACACATTGTTATCATCTGTGCTATTGAGAGGGGTGTGGTGGTCCAGTGGTTAGAGCGGTGGACTGCTGACCAGAGGGCCCAGGTCCTTAATCACATTAAGCTTCCTCCGCTAATGCTGTTATAAGCCTGTTCAAAATCTATGTATAAAATATGCAGGTCTAGGTCAAATTCATAAAATTTTTCGTCTTTGTTACACTGAGAATGTTTGGTCCATTGTTGAACAATTCCTTCTGAAACCACTGTGATAGACTTCCATGATCCCTTCAACTAAGGGTGTGATCTTGCTCATATTTTAGTGAATAATTTGAATACACACTCAACAGTATAATTTTCGCAGACTGATTTGCCATTTTTCTTGTGTACTGGGCAGATAAGTCTCAACTTCCAGCACTCGGACAGCTCTCCTTTCACCTATATTGCTGAGATAAGCTTGTAGATATATTGTTCAACAGTTTTTTCCCAATATTAAACTAATTCTGCTGGAAGGTTGTCAGATCTAGGGGCCTTATTATTTATAAGACTTTTAGGTCCCATATTTATTTATTCTCACCACTTAAACACCATGAGAGGCAGTAAATAATGTCTTCTTTGTTTCTCATAGTTTTTTGTGTGGAATTTGTCTATCTCCATTGTTTTTACAAATTTATTTATTTTACAGATATTAGTGGTCAATGATGTGGCCTGTAATCTTTTGGAATATCCTGCCTCAGAGCTTGTAGGGATTCAACTTCGGGATCTGTTGGGACGAACAAAAACCCAAACAGCATTATCAGAAGAGCACTTGGATGGTGATTTGACTCATCTTGTCTCATTCTGTGGTAAAGTGGTGGGTATTTTTCTTAGAAATTGGATGTTATTTCTATCTCTATGTGAAAAGATTATGTTCATAATAAAGCTGTAACTGTAGGTGGAAATGGTAGCCAAAGATGGGAGAGTAATACCAGTTTCTATGTGGGTAACACATCTGCAATCTGAAGAGACTGGAGGAAGTAATCGCTGCCTAGCAGTTGCAGAACCAGTTGAAAGGGCTGTTGCACAGGTAATATACCGCTTCTTCATCAGAAGAGTATATTCTATTTTATTCAAGAGTACATTTAGAATTGTGTAGGAAATAAGTAACAGTAATTCGATGTGCTATGTTTTTCTTATTTATAGATCACAATTGATAAACAAGGTGGCATATTATCTGCTGATAAATGCACTGCAGCCCTTTTCCAGTATGACCATAAAGAACTCAATGGTATGAATTTGAGTGCATTGATTCCAAGTATAAAGCTTCCAAAAAAATACTTATCAATGGTAAGTGTTATGGTGATATGCTTTTCCCATTTTATATTTTTGAGCACATCTTGAACTATATTTCTAATACTAGGTAGTTTGCATACCGGAATTTAAGTGATGATATCAATTTGTTTTTTTTTGTGGAGAAATTGAAAGTCTGCTATGTGATTTGCTATCTATTGTTTGAGTCTGTTCAGATATTATGTTGCTCCAAGTGAGTAGTGAGGCTGGACAAAAAATGAAATTTGGGGAGGTAGGGTGGACATGAAGTGACACATCACAAGACACCCACATTTTGGGTGATGAATATGGCAAAAACAAAAAAAAATAAGCTTCTTTTGCAGTGCAGCTTTTGAAATGTGGAAGGACTATCTACTGTACAATTGAGACTTATAATACACATTTGGAAACTTGTAGGGTTTCAAGGCTGGTGGTGGCTTGTAATATTAGGAGTGGTAGAAAATGTAACTAAGTGAGTATTAGGGGAGAATGATAATTATAAATTGTCTTTATTGGGGTAATAATGAAACTATAATAGTCCCTTCTTCCACCTAACACCTCTTCAGATGCATATACTTAGTATTAGAATGTATAATTTCATAAATACACTTATATATTACTTAGAAATTTGTATGTATGTATGAACTTATATTGTACAAAATTTAGAAGACTGGTTTTGAAAACTTGTGAATTTCTTGAAAACTGAACTTGTGAATAGATTTGATAATTTGTGGGAGAAATGTAGGGGTAGAAAACAATCCTAATCCTTAGAAAAAAAAACCCTCGGTAGGAAAACACCCATTCATAGAGGGAGGTGTGAAAAACCTGTGAAACCTACTGAGAATGGCTAATATGTAATTGTTGAATGGTTAATTAAGTATGTTGTGTATATGTATGCTATAAAATGAAATATAAAAAGGTAATGTCAAAGCAATAGAAAAATATATATTATAATCACAGTATAATAAAATATAAAGTAATTCCGGTATAAATAATATCAGGTGTTGCCCATTCAGAATTAATATATAGTCTAGGATAACGTAGGTGTATATTGTTATTTTCATCTAGATACTCCTGCGAGCATTATGTTTCACTCTAAATGTTATGCTGTGTCTTAAGCAGCACCCATTTTAATGAATGGTGTGAAGGTGCTTTTGTCATAGCTGACTTGAGTTTAATCCACTCTCTTCAGGCAGTAACAGTAAATGACTTGCTTTATATAATCGTTTAGTGATGGGGGATAACAAGTTTGCGGTTATCTCTTGTATTTGTTTTATGTATTGTGTTGAGACTTCGGAAGTTGTATGTAAGGTACTGTGTGGTATTTTTGTGTTCAGAATTTGATGAAGTAGAGATAAAATATGCAGTAGCCATCAAGAGTTAAGTTTAAGCCAACAGAGTTTATTTATGTAATTGGTTATTTGATTTGATATTTTGAGATTAAAGATGAACCTAATGAGGGACCTGATAACCATTGAGGAGGGACGGATGAACCTAATAACCATTGAGGGAAACATTACAACTTTAATGATAATTCTTGATAGAGATCTTGATATGCTACTTCAGGATAATAAAAGTAATAAAGGATATAAGGACTGATTTACAGTGTTGGATGTTTAATTGCATGAGAGGATCAGAGAAGAGGAAAAAATGTTTGATTTAATATATGGGCCCACAATTTTTAGCTACCCATCTCTGAAACAGAGCAAGTTAGAACATTTGACTAGAAACTGAAATAGATTTTTTTGATCTTCCATTTTAGGAGGAGAGGAAGCAGAAAGCTACGGGACGCACACTAGATGGTGAAAGCTTTCCCATTTCACTGCTTCTGGATGAAGCTGGCTCTGGTGATAATATCATCACATACTTGGTCACAATTTGGGTGAGTGTTAAGTATTTTTGTGATTACCATTAATAAAATCAAGTAAAACTACTTTCTTAATTATTTTACATAAGGCAATAGAGCCATGCACAAAATATTGGGAATAAGGACCAGATGTTTTTATGTTTTTACATTTTCCAGGGTTCATTATCCATTTACAGTGTTCCTTTTTTTTCTGACCCTTGGTTTGTTTGCAAGATCAGTGCTGCTCTTATAAACTGTATGTCCTACTATAGAATATGTTATGATCAGTCCTGTGAATACTAAATTAGTTTCTGACTGTATTAAGGCTACTTTCCTGAGATTTTAAATGTAAAATACAACTGCAAATGTAAATGCATGTATATTCAGGACTCTTAAGTTTTTTCCGTTATTTTTTCAGAACCATTTTCTCCCACCTTATATTTCCCCCCACTGTATTTTCCCCAAGAATTTAATGCAAAATGATAGTTGTGAATATCTAATAATCATTGTATCTTATGACATTCTCTGAAGTTATTTCCTAATTTATTTTGTTAGAAATGATGTAAATTAATTATACTTCTCTTTCTCCAAATAATTATGAAAATACATTCTACACAAGAAGATGAAAAACCCGTTTTATAAGCAGGTATCAATTTCCACTCAGTTTTATTTGAATAATTTGCACGCTTGACTATAATGAAGGCCATATTAACAGCTGATGAGCCTAACATTTTTTCAGCGGTGACTTTGTCTTTGAGCAAAACAGAATTCGGTAATGATTGTTGAGTTTGCAAATTCTATTAATAAAATATCCCAAGTGATATATTGAAATTTGCATTTTATGGATATTCATTATTATAATCATTGCTTTATTTTATAAATAAATAATGTACTGACTTTGGTGCTTCTGCAAACTTTTATATTACCTCATATTATAACTTTCATTCAATTATAAGACACTAATAATTGAACAAATTTGGAAGAATTCACAGGTGAACAGACTGGAGATTTAAAAAATCCTTTTGTTGAAATGAAAATTTAAGCTATTCTTCATTAATTACCTATTACAGGTCAGTTGTAGGTGTGGTTCCAGTGATACAGCCATTTGTATTTATGCTGGCTAGAAAATGTACTTTTAAATGGGTACCTACTTCTTTGTAAACAGGTTGTTAATAGGCAAGAGGCAACACCCTCTCAGTTATATCCCTCACCTCATCCTCAGTGTGACATCGTCCATTTTCATTTTCTTCTTCTACAAGCATGAGAACAACTACACATAAGTTATACCTGATAATGTAGGTGGCCTTTAGTTTAGGAAACCATGGAAAATATTTTAGGCATTTCATTGTTCTAAAAAGATTTTTAAATTATGTAGTTCGCAAAAATTATTTTCTGTGTTCCATTAGCTCTGAAACCTAGTTTTGCTGAATTCTAATTATTTTGTAATTATAGTATTTTAAATTTATTTTAATAATTATTTTCCTTCGAAACTGCAGCTTTGTCTAATCCCCTGGAAACTGTCAATTTTGGGATTGAATATGGCAGGGAAATTCAGGGAGTATTTTGCGGGTGGGGTATGAAGTGTGAGAGAGACTGTTGTAGGTTCTGTTTGGCATTTTGGGGAAGAGGTTTAGAGAATGGGGTGGGGGATGACAAAAAGAAAGAGCCTTCACATTATGTCCTAGGGATCTTTATAAGCTACTCTTATGAGTAGAACTACCAAAATTTACACAAACTCTGTTGCCCAGGCATAACTTTGTGGAATTATTCATGTTACTGAATAGTACTAAATTGTTGAATTGTACCAAGAGTTTGTGAATCAATTCAGTAATATTTATCAAAACATTTTCTGTAGACAGGACTTCAACCAGTGGCCATTAAATTGACTGTTGGGTACACATCTCATCTGTCTAACTAAACAAAAAAATATACTTTACCAGCTATATGGTATGAGCTAAATTCTAATAACTCTAAGAGGAAATATGTACTGTATTGTAAACTTAATATATTTTGTATGGGAACAATGTTTGTAGAAGAGAAGTCTAATTCTATAGTTTCAGGTGTAAAATATTTGTTTTATGTAGAATGAGTGAAAATAACTCCGGTAGCTTTGCTTTTTGTAGCTGAGAAAATGTATCCATTTGCAATTGAGTTTACTTCTATTGAGTTGCAATTTTTATTTAATCAAAAAAAATTTACTGTAGTTCATTTTGTACTACTTTTGACCTAGTTTTATTATTGCTTAATGGATCCGATGGTTAATTGGTAAAATCTAAATTAGCCTTTTTGTGATAAATTAGATTAAATATACTTCCTTAGAGTACCTACACCAAGGTGTGTAGTACATTGGCTGTTATTTCCACCCCCAAAATGCATCTATTATGCATTGAATTTTTATTTGATTTTTCCTACTGCATAAAAAAGATTTGTTTTAGCTTTTTATTAGCAATTTTGTTAATTTTTAGGTTTTTGCTAGCATGAGTGGACTCTTGGTGCTTGGAAATGATGGCACTCTTGAGGGCTGTAATCATCATTTTGTGCAAATGATGTTTGGTTATCCTCGTTCTGAAATTGTTGGTAAGGTAAGTTTGGACACATTAAGGAAAATGAATTAAACTTACCATATTATTGCAAAGGAATTCATTTCAATAAGCAACATGTGGAATAGAATGGCACGCTGAGTTGCAAGTTTTCTGAAGTTGTCTTCTTTTTAAATACAGCAACATAATAGAAAATTATTTCTCTCTGGATGAGGTGTTTTGCTGTTTAAAATAAAAAAATTCCATTGCAAAATAGTAGCATCGAACATTTTCTACCAGATACCAATCATCTCCGGACCTGTTTCTGCTTAACAAATGAGTTGGTGGATTGAGAATACAAAACTTTGCTTGATTAACTTCATCAGTGATGAGTTCCTTAAATGATATATCTCATTTATTGACATTTATTTTACAGTAACATATTACATGTACTACTGTTTTTCCCATCTAGAAGTGTGCATATTATTTTAAATGCTCAATTATATTAATTATTTGTGGTACTTATTTAAATATGGTTAAATTTTCCTATAAAGGTAATGGGTAATCCATAAGGTTGATATGTAAAAGGTGATTGAATCAATCAGAAATGTGCATCTTAACCCAATGTTGGAAAATGTGGCAGCATGTGAACTGAATAAGATTTTTCTTTTTTATTTTTATATTTCAATGTCTTGCCTTTAACTAAGTCTTTTTTTGTATTTCAATGAGTGAATGAAAATATTTGGATACTAGAGTGTGTAGTTATCTGATCTCCCACTCTTTTTTATAAGATTCATTTAAATATTAAGGAGTTACTATGACATAAAATACATTTGTTACCTTAAAAATTTGGAATAAAAAATAGATATAATTTCAGTCATGGAAGCAACTCCATTAGTAAAATCTGCTGAAGCCTTTTACAATACTATGTTGTAGAAAGGTTGTAGATTTTTGGGTTCTTCCATAGTGGGCTTCCTCTTTTTGCTGATAATGTTTCATACCCATTGCTGAATACATTTTCAGACCTGATGATGTATGTTGTATTCTGTTTTTTTTAATCAGATGTAAGATCGAGTATAAAAAAGATTTTTATTGATTTAACTTCTTTTTGAAAAACACAAGCATTTTAACACATTCAGGGTCAAGGTGATTTCTCTTCTTAACCCAAATTAGGCCAGCTTTGAGGATTTCGAGTACTGGTTTATTCCAACTTCAGCCCCAAGACTAGATTTCTCTGCTCAGAAATGCTTTCTCACTCCTGCCGTGTGTTGTTTCTATTCATTCCATTGATCATTAGAGGTGTGGGAAGCGTGATTTTTTCTAAAGAATCAAATCACGAATAATATAATGATATTTGATTAATGAATAATTAAAATATGATCCAAGTGAAGGTCCACCTCATAACAGTAGTTGTGGTAGCAGTTATTAGGGGATGCAACTGACAGCAGAGGATATTTGTGGCATTAGGGATAGATGGATAAAATGATATAGGTGGATTTCCAGGGAATAGAAGAAGGGTGGAGGGAAACATAGCATTGGCATTAGTCACTTCATCGAGGTGCCCTAGGGCCTGAGGCCTGTTGGCCCATTATGACATCCACTGCACTTTCATCACCCATGGAGTCCTATGACCTTGCTAAAGGCTAGTTTTCCTAATGGGGATATCTCTTATAGTCTTGGGCTCCTTGAATGGTGTCCCTAAGAAATTCATGCATGTCCTTACAATTGCACAAAAATGGCATAGGATGTGAAATGGTTTGCCCTCTTCACACCTAAATTTCAGTGTATCCACTACACCGGGAAGATTTAGGTGCCTGTTAACTCAATAGTGCCCCATCATTAGTCCTACTGTTGTTCTCAGTTGGCTTCTATCCATCGATAGAAGGTGAGACTGGTTATGGACTAATCAGATCATAACTGGTACCTGCTTTTGCAAGTTTGGTGGAAGTCTCATTTCCGAGAATGCCTGTATGACCTGGAAACGAGAAAAGCTTTTGATAAAGCTGGCTAGTTCAGATAGTGATTTGTGAAACTCCTGCACCAGGTGTAATGTGCACCAGGCAGAGATAAGTGCCTTTATGAAGTGCCTGCTTGACTAAATGTATATATGTGCATCAGTCTGTGAATAGTGTGATTCCATAATAATTTGAACACAGGATAGAATAGCACATATTTCAGCTTTGAAAGGCACAGCATATTTCCCTAAGGAACAATGAAATGCCTGGGGGAAGGGTTGCACTCTTAAGGCTCCCACTCCAAATTATCATCCATCCGTAAACCATAAAGAGGCTTCTTTATGCAGATTAATCCATCCCTTTCCACCCCAGCTTCCCTTGAATGGATGTATTTTGAACTGGGGTTTTTTGTATTGAATCCTGCCACCATGCTGTTGCATCTCACTTCAAAATATAACTAGATTTGCAAATTCATGGAGTAAATAGCTAATGGTATAGTACTACAGCTGACAATGACGACCCCATTTTTAACAAAAACCTAAATTATATATTTAGCTAGCTGGACTTATTTGTGGCAGACTGTAAGTCTGCTGTGTGCAATTGGTGTGGTCCTAAAATATAGGAGGGAGAACACACCCATACAACAATGAACTTTTTTAAAGAAAAAGCATCCAAGTATTGATAGAATTAATGATGGTGATCACATTCACAGCCAGTGAAAGAAGCATAGGTTGAAGATGTTGATGATCCTGAATATGCCTGAGTTCCTAGTTCAGTTCCTTCTGTTGGCTTTGGTGGACCTCTTTGATCACTTAGTCCTGCAATTAAATTACCTCAGGCTGCCAATCCTGGGTCCTTATGTGATTCAACTAATTCAGATGTCACTGCCAATGTTTCCTCAGATCTTCTATTTCAGTATCACCTTTAGTACCTTCCCCCTCTAGCTGTGACGTATAATTTAAACCTCATCCTCAAAACAAAAAGCAGTTATTCCAGCTGGTCAACAAACTCCACAGAGGTTTATTGATAAAACTCCAGGCTGCTATTTTAAGCTGGCCAATAAAAGGAATTCAATGATTACTCGATTAATGAGAGTAATGATGTGTTGATAATCATCTGATAGTTGAAAGTGAAAAATTAAGCTTTTCCTAAAATAATTAACTGTCTAGAATCTAGATGTACTATTCCTTCCAGAAAACATTTTGCAACCTAAGTTATCCCTGACTTTTATGGTGAAACAAGGAAGAAACTGAAATATTATTGGAAGAAGCTAAATATGTTGCTCCTAAGACAGATATGTGGACATCGACAGTCTCATATGACTACATGAGTTTGACAGCTCATTTTTTTGATTCAAGTGATTTTTATGGTCATATTTGTTTGAAAGGTGTACATTTATGGAGCTTTCATGCTTAGGTTTGAAAATTTGCTCACTCATATCATGTGTCGTTTGACCCCCAATTTTTGCCCAAAATATTGGTTTGAAAAGGTCGAACTATACAGGATATATATGGTAGTCTGCATCATTGCTTAAAGGAATTATTTTCCAAGTATTTAATCATGTATTTAATCATCATCATCAACAGTTTTCTCTGAGTGACTCTTCAGCACCTATGGTTTAGTTTGTGACAATAAAAGAAGCTGACTAGATCCTGAATGTATTTGAATGCTCGTTTTCTTGAATAAAATTAGCATTATTTATGAAAGTGTTAATTGAAACTTTAAAATAAAAGTTAAAATTATATTGATTTGCAGGTTGTTACTAAATAGGCTAACAAAAAAACAAAATAATGTGTAACATACTAGCAATAGCAATACTAGTGTTTGAAGTATATATTTGAGGTATTCAAGATCTGATTAATATTTAAATTCTATATTTGAAGATGAGAAGAGTACCTAATATTTGTTACATCTCTTGTAAAAACCTTTGAAACAAAATTTTATACTTTTCAGGACACAAATCCATAGCAAAGACAATTATTAGTAATCCAAAAAAGACAAATAGTTTTATTCATATAATAATATCAAAATGTAATGATTATTTTAGTAAATTTTAATAAAGACATGAGGTTTTCATTGAAAAAATGTTGATACCATTGAGTGAAATAAATGTGCAATTTATACCATTTCCAAAGCCTTCATAGAACTTAACAAAGTATAGAAATGAAGTCAGCCTGTGTGTGTGCCCTGTATAAAAACATCACCTTGAATACCTACATATACACTGCACATTTCATTGGTAGAAGAGATACAAGTTAGAATCATCAACATTTGATCACCTTATCACAAGTAAATATTGCACATTAAAAATATTTTCACATGGAATTCATGATAGTAATAATTAATATTTACATGTTATTTAATTATTTTTTTCTGAAGTTTTCAAGGCATTGAAGATAAGACCAAATAGGAAATATTTCAGGATTAGAAGATTGAACTAATCCATTCCTAGTTTCATGAAATGGCTACAAAATCATCAACAGAAAGATGGCATTTCAGTGAAAAAACCTAAAAATCCATGAATAAATTCAGTAATTTCCCATCTATACTTCAATAGAAAAATAATCATAACACTTTTCCAAGCTAGATGTGAAGTTTTGGTTTTCATGTCCATCTCCTTACATGTTGTCAGCTTATTGTTAGTTTTTCAACTGATCTCTCAATTCAAGGGTTTTTTATGTGATCTCATTTCAATTGAAAACTTTTTTTAAACATTCAACGGTGTCTCATAGATAAAACATTTTATTTTAAAGGAAATTTATTGCAATTATATTTTGAAAAGGAAATGCACTCATGAAGCTAGTAGATCGTAAATGTGTATAAAAATTCTAATTTCCCCCAGGTAGTAAATCCGATGTTACAAAACAGCCTCATTATGATGACCATTCACTATTTATGTTTATGGTTGGAAGTAGGAAAGTTATTACTGCTTAATTTTTATTGCATCTATTGTGATTTTAAAAATATTTCTGTAATAATATACATTTTTGCAGTTAGTATCAATTTTCTTACTTTTACTTGGTAGGTGATCTTGTTATAAGAGACATGTTATCCAATAATGTGACGGACTGAATGGAGTGACTAATATAATGTAAACTACAGAAGTGCATTCCGTTGCCCATTGAATAGAGTTTAATAGATGCTTAGACCTAAATGATTTTATCATGTCTCACCAATCATAAGGCAAAGTTTCAGGTGTGATATGGTGGAATTTGAACATAATGAAAGAACAGATTGTGCATTCTCAAAACCTGGTGTATGCATGGAAGAAAATGCTATAAAAGTTTGAGATCCAGTAGAGATAAATTTTGCAATTTACATGCATGGATAATGGAGAAAGTCTTAATGCTACTTTTTGTCAGTCCATAATATTACCTTTCTATGTGGTTGGAATTGGTTGTTATACTTGTACAAGACAAATATTTTGTCCTTAAGCTAGCAATTGTGTTCAATCAGTTTTTGCCCCTAAAGGGGACTAAATAATTTTTCCGTGGAATATAATTTAGTTGCAATAATTTAATTACATACATTACAATAGCTATGTGTTTGCATTAATCAGTTAATATTTCTCTTTTTCCAACCAGAAAATAACACAAATCATCCCTGACTTCTGTCCGTACAAGAATAATGTTCATGATGGTGATATAATATTGGAATCGCCATCTTCTTCGACGATATGCCCTGATGGTTCCAAAGTAAATGGCTTGGAGAAAGCAGCTGTTGGAAATGCAAATTCAAAAGTTATGGGGCTGAAAGGTAGACAGTCGTTGGCATCAGTGGATGATATTGTTGACTCCATGGGAAAGGTATGCCTTTAATTTCATGTAGATACCATGTGTACATGGATAGACTAACTCTATTCTAAGATGATCCCATTTTTCCAGAACTCCACAAGGAAAAAAATTCATTTTGAATAACAATCAATGATAGTAAATAATACTAAAATATTTCATTAATTACAATTTTTGTGCTAATTCATAGAATTATTTTTATTATTAGTGGTAGTCTACTGCTGAGGGTAGGTTTCTGATGGGCACACAACCTCAGCCCTATAATAATCCTTTCTTCATTTCTGCATACTTTCTGCCACACTTCGTTACATCCAACATGAACAATCTTTTCCTCCCCTTACTGGACCTACCCAACATTCTCCCCTCTCTCACTGACTTCAGCAATCCATCACCACTCAGAACGCCCTACATCCACTTTTCCTGATTTCTCTCAATAGCTTTCTCTCCTCCCCCACCATGCGCAAAACCTCTTCAATTGTTTTTACTTCCATCCATTTCACTTTTCCTCACCCCCCCTCCTCCCCCCTCACCATGTCCCTCCCCGTGTAACTATATAAGGATGAAGTTTCTATGTACCTTACCTGATGATGCTACGGTGTAGCGAAACCGGTAGTTAAAATA
>LYUA01000325.1:189510-201662 GCA_002093875.1 Calopteryx splendens
CCCCCCCCCCCTCCCAGTTCTGTGTCTTTGTCGCCTCGTCCCGCGACGGCGATTGGAGAGAAGGGAGTTCGTCATCGTGGTCGTGCCGCCCCGTCCGAAAGAGTGAGGGTAGGGAGAGTGAGGGAGTGGGAGGACGTCCCATATTTTGAACTGCAGACACTTACATGTTGTGAAAGAGAGAGAGAGGAAGAGGAGGAGGAGAAGTTGGAATAATTCTCACCGTATGTGTTCTCGGTTAGTGATTCGCTTCAACTATTTTGCTGGTACCACCCCCTCATCCTGGCAACCCACGACTGATTAGGAGAAGTTAGTTTGGAACGGTAAGTGATAAATGCTGGGAGTTATCATTAGATTAAAGAAATAACTCTTTTCAAAATATTCCCTAATGGTGAAGTAGTTAACTTCCGATCTCCATATTCAAATAAATAATGTTTTTTTGAGATTTATCGAATACCATCGATGCCAATGATATGGGGCTGTCCACTCCATTTTTAAAACAGGTAGGTATATTGTATTGTTTGAAAATATATTTCGTAAAGTAAACTATTTTATTTTTACTCGGTAATTAGAGTGGAAAAACATCAGTTTCATTTGACGTTTTTTTGTGCAAAACATGAACATTTCTAAAACAAGTCGAAGCATGAATCACATGAATAGGTCATGGTGTAGGCCAGAGATTTCTGCGCTTTTTCGATTTCTGCCTCACGTTCAAATTATTTCTAGTTCTGGTCACCCCAATATTTGACCATTGTATTGGTGATCATACGTATCTTCCGACCGTACCATTCAACCTTTTATGCATTAATGTGATCCTCGTATCCTGACCTAGGGTTTGGGAGCAAGCGCATCACTTGAAAACTCGTTTTCAGTCTCAAAATGAGAGTTTTGTTTTATTTTAGGCACTAAATCTCTGAAAAATCTAAAATTTTAAGCATCAGGTTTATTTTATGGAAAAAATTAACAAATAATTCGAAGAAATATCAACCTGAAGAACTGAAACCTAAAGCTAACTTTTATATAGTGCATCATTGACATGGTCAAAGATTACTTTTTTCTTTCCACTATGTAAGTATAATCATATTAATGGAACAAAGATGCGTGTGTCTATGAATATTTTCATGAATGATGATTGTTAATAGGAACTGGGTAATTAGTTTGATGGTATCATTTCTGCCGTATGCCGTAGTCGTTAGTATTTTGAATGCTCATTGTTGAAGGGTTCCGGTAGAATGCCTTGTGATTAATCTTGCTATTTAAGGAACTAAAATATTCCTCTTCTATCTATGGCAGGAAGACCATTTGTGAATTTGAAAACGCAATAATTTGGAAGTGTGTTATTGGAATAATCAATAATTAAATTTAAAAGTTCATGCATAAAGTTTTATTTTATTCTAAACGTTATCATCAAAAGATCATCAGTTTGTCGTAAAATATTTCAAAATTCAGTCTAATTGTAAAATAAATTCTTTTAAGATCATGAGTTTGTTTAAAAAAATTATATTTACTAATTATTGTTTATTTTTTTACTGCCAACACCTTATCCTGAATGTTACGGGTAGGATATTGAAATAAATTGCGTGATTGATTCCACTTAACCTGGAGTTAAAAGAGACCGTTCGGACTCGGCGTGTTAAAGCCTATAGGTAGGTGTTGCAGTGGTCCTGATTTTCCGCCACTAGGTGTATTTTGCGCTGGAGTGAATTTGAGTTCTATCGTCAGGCGGAACCAAGTAGGCCGCCAAAACATGGATTGGAATATCATTCAAGTTTACTGGCGATAATTCCCTCGCTGGCCCAAACAAAAATAATGAAAAAATGTGCATTCATGATTTTACTTCAAACATCCGCCAGCCGTAGGATTGCGCGTTAGCTTTTGGAAAAACAAACCAATAAAAGTTACTTTTTGTGAATGTCCTGAATTTTTTGTGTATACCGGATGCTCTCCAGTTGTAAATTCCCGATCTCTGGTCTGGCCGAAAAAAATAATCTCTCCGTTTTGAGTAGGATATGTATAGGCTCCTAATCGGAGTAGTTAAAAAAAAAATTATTTACCATACTGGGACGAACCATCGAACAAAATTTTTTTGGGGTATAGAATTTATTCCACCGCCACTTCGCCGTGGAAAATCTTTTGATCGCGAAAAATCTGGGTGAAGTTCTTACAAATGGGAATTAGTGCTAATATTGGTTTATCGAAATGGACAACAAAATATCGAATAATCTAAGGCTTATTTTAACACCTATAAACTTTTTAGATTTGTCCATTGAATAGTTGGTTATTGTCGAAACGAAAAAAATTGGTTTGTTTTTTTGTGCGGCGTCCTTTCGCTATATTTTTTTTCTTGATTTTCTAGAAACGGACATGCATCAGCTAAATATTACATTATAGTAGTAAATAGCTACCGTATAAGACCCGCTTCCCAGTTCAGATTTCCTCATTTCCTTCTGTTACATGCATTTTGCCTGTTTTCTTTTTTCTTTTGCAATGAAGGGAGTGATGATGGTGAAATCACAGTTTGAAACTGGAATAATTTTGGAGAATTATTGATATTTTATGATTTAAATATGCTTAGTTTTCTCTTTCTGTTTGTGCCCAATTTAATCAATGAGTCTTGACATTAATAAGTGCATCTCGCATAATCTACCAAGCAATGAGTTAGCGTCGTAGTAATGGAGTCTATGCCTGCTATAGTGAAAGATAATTTTTTTGCCTAGTAATTTGGTTTCAAGACATCAGCAGGGAGGGGTACTCGATGTGAAGTGAAATTTATTAAACCGGTACTGTTTCTCACTTGAGGTGGAAATAAAAAGTCTAATCCCCTAAATGTTGGCAATTCGAAAAATCGGTGATTGATAATTTAAAGGTTGTCTGGAGAGATTTTCTGATTTTTTTACGATTTCAAAGCGGTTTTATAAAATAAAACAACGGATAAATGGCCATTTCATAACAATATTTACTGATATCTTTGTTCTTGGTGATCCGTATGGTTGTTACTAGGTTAATATTTTATGATAGGAGTGAATTCAATTCTTTGTAATCGTCTTTTAAAACTTAACTGCGAAGACCCAGAAAAATAGCGGAGAACGGTATTCCCTTCGTAGAGCTACAGGTTGCTAGATTCAAAATGGTGGGGAAAACTTGAAAAATATGGTCTCCGTGCCTTTCAGTCCTGCACATTGCTCTACAAATTTTTACGAAAGTGGTGATAAAACCGCAAATATGGCAATTTATTCGATCGTAGGTAGATCGATAGGTACGATGCAGTTTCGACAGGGCTCAATAGCTGACATTTTAGAATGCAGATACACTCGTGCATCTCAAGACGCGTGAGTAACATCACTTGGTTGATGAAATCCGATGATTAAAAAGGCACTTGAAAGTCATGATTTCATGAAAACGCATGTTGATGTAGTAGAAACTATGTAGATCTCAGAAAAACTTTAATACGGTACAACGGGTTTCATCACATAGGTGAAGCGGGCAAGGGGAATTATTTTTTTACTATTGTTTTTTTCATATATTTTTCATTCAGTGATGATCTTATTCCTATAACTGTCTTGCAATATCTCTTTGAATACGCTATAATAATGACATTATTCAGTTTTTATTCTTAAATTGAATTTTAGGGCTGCATTGTTAATTATATCTCCCCAAAGGCATAATGAATGAATAAAGGATTGGAAGAGATCATCATAAACATATTTTACAATATTTAATTTAAAATACATGAGATTAAAACTGTAAGTATGCTTCTTTGGAGATGCATTATTTACAAATTACGTTTGAAACAATAACATCAGCGCCCAGGGAGATTAATGCCTCGTAATTTTGTGTATTTTACTTATTTGATAAATACTAATTTATAAAAGGGAAGCAGAATAATGAGCCACTTATTAACAAAAAAACTTATTTCTCTGATTATTGGCCAGTTGAGTCCGTGAATGTTTAAGGTCAATTAATTCTAACGAATTTGGTGCCTCCTTTTTTTTATTATTTGATTTCATGAGATGAGGAAATATTTTGTTTTAGAAGTTGCGTGGCCCACTTTATATTCATTTTGGTTGATTGTTCCTCAACATTCCTAATACGATAATATTCACAAACAGCCTGTGATCGATGACGAACTTCGCGATTGAATTGTGCTTATAGCGTTTGGGTCTTTATGATGCTGATTTGGTGGTCAGTTCATTATGAAAGTTCAATCCTTTAGTTTAAAGGAATAAAATCCAATAGCGACAGTTCAAATCATTTACACATAAACGATGAATTTTATGATTGATTATGCATATTTTTCATTTATTCATCTTTTAATTTTGTTAAATGAATTCGCTTCCATTAGAAAGGAGTATTTCATATCTCTCATATCCTCCCCCACTAAGGAGATATTGTTGTGATATCAGTTGTGCCTTTTTTTTTAAATCCGAGGACCTATTTTGTGGGGTGTTTATAGCAGAAGTATGATAGATGAAAATTAATCCATTTTCATGAAGTTAGTGATTTTATAACAATTTTAGTATCCATAGCGTCTACTTTGGTTTATATAACTTTGCTAATCATGGACTCGGTGAAGAAATAGCGAAAATTTGAATATGTCAGCTCTTTAGTGTGTATATCTAATATTATCTTGGTTCGCTTATATAAAGTGGGATTTTAATTGTTCCCTCCATGTCAGAAGTAAACCAAAGTGTTTCATACCTGTACAACCGTTCTTAATGTGTTTAAGGAGAGATAAACAGCTTGCGACTTGGTTATTGGCGTCGGGTCTCACTTTTACCCTGCATGTATTTGAGATGATATCTATTATCAATTCAAAGTTGTTAGTCTTCCGTGTGCCGATGCTTTGTGGTTACAAGTTATCGGTATTTATGCTGCGTTATCATTTTCAAGGGCTCATTGGGTTGCCTCAATTACCGGAACTGAGTGGAGGAAGGGATGTCAATCGTCCTCCATGTATTTTATATGATAATCCGAGAGATATGGCAGGAAATTCTGGTACGCGGAAATGCGGATCGGATTCACCGTTGATATTAATATTACCTCGGATGCCAATGAGTGCTGATGACCACAGTAATTCAAAGTTTTGAAGGCTTACTTATTCTTTAACTGTCGTAGATCCTTAGAGGCATAAATATGACAAATATCGAGCAAATGTTACAACGAAAATTTATAACTGTTGAGGAATATATGTGAAATTCATGAAATATTTAAGAAACGAGATATATTTCTGTAGATTTTAATGGCGATAAGACTCATTTATTTCATTCGGTGTTCTATCATGTTAGACATTGAACGGAGTAATGGTCTATTTTACTTCAATGTAGGAAAAGGTAGAAATACTCAACAACATAACGGATTTTGTTTTCTGTCACGATTTGTGAACGTGTTTGATTTTTTAAGTGCAAATAATTTCTGCTGGAAAGTTAAATTGTTATCACTTAACAAATATTGCAGTTTATTCTTAAAAAATAGTGCATACTTGACCTTTTCTGTTTTCTGATCCATTAACTTAGTGTTAACCGGTTCACGTAAGATCTAGAATGATAGTGAGAGTAGAAATATTTTGTTATTGATAGTATTCTGACCCATGATGCATTAATTGAACCGTACCATTTGATGTATCGCGTCCTTCATAGCCCCCACTAGCCTTATTACTTCAGGGGGGCTGCATTTTCGTTCTATATATATCTAACATCTATTTTTTCCTTTCTTCCTTACAACTTCTGAATTACTTTTCTGTCACACTGTTCTCTTCAAAATTCTTCCCTATTTATTGCTCCCATGCGTAGGTTATCTGCACTAAAAATCTGTGTATGGCACATATTTTAGGCCTGCATGTGTTCAGCGTGTTTTCTTTATGTTAATGAAATTTTGGGTTCTGCTGCGGATAAGCTCAGATACTTTCACTTTAAATGAGAATTATTTGCTTACGTATCTGGTTTCTTATAGCAGAATAAAAACTAAATCACCAATAAATAGCCAAAGAGTTTCCCTTCTTAAAATATTCATTGAGAGAAGCGGGTAATTCTAGTAGCATGCCAGACTTCAACTTTAAGGTCATGTCCAAAATCTTGTCTCGTGTAATAGTGATGCATTTATTTAAAAAAATTGATTTCTCAACACAAAATGGAATTTGTTGTCGGGGCACCTAAAATGCATTATTAGCTAATAAGTTAAAGATTACACTAAATGGCTAGACATATTTGTATATAGCTTAATTACGATTGTGGTGATTGATGCTAATGGCAAGGAAATTGATATGGTAGATGATATAGAACCATTTTAATGTCTTTATTCGCTTTTTAAATATTTAAAATTATAATTTCTCCATTTGGGGTCATTCCAAAATAATTTAGTTGGTTTTTTTGCATTAAGATAATATTTTAAGAGATATGTTTGCTTCTTTAAAATGTTGTGCAAATTGTACTTTCATAATGGATTTAATTAAATGTAAATTATTATGTAGTTTTTGAGATAGATAAATAGGGAATACATAGAGATTGCAGCTGACCCAAGGGACCTTCTGACGGCACTGATCTTTAAAATAAATAATTAAATCTCACAGTAAAATTTCAAATAAAATTAAAAAGAATGAGCTAAGTCGTTCTTTCAGTGTTATTTGTTGTTAATTTCTCAAATTAGTAATTTCCGCTACAAGTAGAGGATTTTTTTGCGTTCTTAACTTTAAGTTGTTACCAAATAATGAAATACACAAAGAAGGATTATTGTTGCAAGTTTATGGTTTAAAAAATATCTTTTATGTATATAATTCAAATTAATTGCTGTGACTGATTTTATATCATTGTACATTCAAGTATCACCTGTTAAGATACAAAAGTTGAGAATTAACAACTTCAACACTATGCCACCTTCAGAAATAGTTGTTTTTCTACTGTTGTTTTGCATAACGTCCTGTATATGCCATTAAAAAAGGAATAGCAAGGATTTGTACAATAATTTCATGTGCCTCCTCAATTGGCCTTCGCATTAATTTCATGAGATTTTGGGCCCAGAAGTAAGTGGAACACCAATTTTAAAAAATCGATCGAAAAAAATAATTCCACAGGATCAATATAGGAACTTCTGCCTCAGGTACGGGCAGAGAATTTTAACTACTGGAAATTCCGTGTTGCAGGCCTGCTGTGAGATAAGCAAGTAAAAGAAATTTCGGACAAAGACATTCCAAAATAATGGACGGAAAGAAGAGGGCAGAATGTAAGTTGAAAGATGCAAAGATGGCATCCACCGTTGTCCATTGTTTTAAGGACAAGCATCTGGATCTCATTAAGGATGCGAAATCCGCTAAAAATATTACGAAGCCTTTACAAGACCAATTTGAAAGAGAAAGTGTTTTTTTTACAAAACTAGCTTTGAAAATAGAGAGTTTTTGGCATTAAAGTGTGACCGAAGTGTCTGTGCGTGTTGGGCTTGAGGATCATCTCTTAAAGTTAGTCACGGTTATTATAGAGTCGAATAGTTTGGTTCAAAGGTTGATGAAACAGATAGGTCATGCTATTTGATTCTTTATTTTAATGATGAATGAAGGTTATAACAGCAACAGCAGTATTTAACATGGAAGTAACAACGGAATCAAGAACTGAGCATGAAAAATAAATCTCTTGACCGGAGATGTGAAGGAAAAGAAATTTCAAGATATATTTTTAGATAGAAGAGATATATTTTATTTACTATGGCTGAAAATTTAGCCGTGAAGAGATCGTTAGTAAACTGTGTCATCATTTGCTCGGATACCAATTTCGATTGATGTTCTTACATATTGCGATTTTTCACCTTTTCCACAAAATTACAAATCGAAAAACGCACGTAATGAAAGCAAATAAGGTTAATAGGAAACTATTTTTCACAACGCTTGCTTAGTTACTGTTTTTATGTATACCGTTCTGTATTAGCCATTAAAAAATGTAATGACTAGAAATTGCATAGTAATTTCATGTGTCTCGTCACTCAGCCCTCGTGTTTTATTCAAGATAACCAACCAATGAATAGACTTCACGAGGACTATTTTAACAATCACTTATTATCCACAACATTTTTCTGCGTAAAGTTAATCTGTATCATCCACGTAATTTGGTATTTTTAATATTTCTAGGAATATATTTTGTGTCCATGGGTACAATATTTCCGGAAATCATAGTAAATTTCAACCATCGCGTGCTAGCCATGTTTCCAGTTTGACGAGCATATGATGCTGATTTTCAACGTAATTATTTGTAATTACTCTTGGAATTAATTGAAGCAGCAATTCACTTAAAATTATGCCCTTGCTGTGTTCATATTCATTAATTTTAATTCGTATCTCATTACACATTTTATGTATTTCATTTGTGGTCTTCCTTGTGTCTTCCATTCGTGACCACCAGGCTGTTGTGCTTTGAACTATTCCTGATCTTTTTTCATCCATTCTCATTCACTATTTGCTAATTTCCCGTCACTAGAATGAACGCGTTTTACTTCTGGTGTACCTCTTTCTCGTTTAGTTAAAAAAAGAACAATATTTTTAATATATAGGGACTAGATAATCCACATATTTACATCTTATACAACTTATGCATCCGTTATACTCAAGTGCTATATTGGATAACAGAATGCATTTACTGGGCAGAAGATTCTATTGCGTTTCGTTTTTAGTGATACGGAAATCTAACAGCCCCTCGCTGTTTTGCTTACAATTCCTTGAAAAAGTTTATTTCCCTATCCCTTCCCGAGAAATCTCTCAAAATATATTTTTTTTGTACGTGTTTTCTTTCGATATCCCTCCGTTATTTGCACTAGCTTTTTCCTCGATATAAACTACCAGGAGAGGTGTAATCCACTGGTGTACATAATACATGGAAGTGCTCTCTCAAATTATGTCTGTTATAGTCTTCCGGAGGGATGATAGTGTAGATGGAAACGCCATGAGTTATTCACATGCGCCAGCATGAAAACTGAATTTTTTAAGAAAGCTATTTCCCGCTTTCAGGCTTCCGTGAGAATTAACACCATGGAATGCATCAAAGTCAAATTAAGACTGCCCGAGAAAAAAAACGTCTCAGCACCATTAAAAAGTTATTGATTGCAGTCCTCCCTACCTCTTTCAATACTATGAAATCATATGAAATTATTCAATAACGAGGACTGGGTTTGTTTCCTTTGATTATGGAAGTTGACCTTCCTCTTCAAATATTTCTCAAGCAAAGAAATGGAGGAAAAAAATTCAAATTCCTTCACTTAGCTTTGATGATCTCGCGTTTAATTGGTCCGCGCAATCAATGTATTATTTTTAGTTTCAATCACAGATTAATGATGTAGCCTATGTCTGTATGTCGACATTACTTACACGTTTTTATTGTTCTCACTTTGCCTAATTCCTTAATTTTCAATTATGTCCTCGGAAATAGTGAAATTCACATCCTCGAGGGAGGGAGTTTTCTCCACCATCGGGCAAAAGCCATTACCATTATTATGTTTTCTATCCGATTGTGACATTTACAGTGTTTTTGCGTCTATAAGCATATCATTCCTTGGTTATAAGACACAAAATAAGGAAAATTCATTTAATTCCACCCTCCGTTAAGGTTACGTAATTTCAATCCTTTGTTTAGCAGAAGAACATACAAAGGTTTGTAATTGGAACCTTTTTTAATTCCCTCTATTTTAAAAATAGTTTGCGGAGACTCCCATGTTTAAAGGGGATATGCATATATTACGTCATATCCGAAGATGAGAAGAGAACCGCAAAATAAAGACACGTGTAGAGGAAATGGTTACGGAAAGTAATCACTCCCTCCATGACGTCGCAAAAATGTATTTTACGCAATAAGTAAAACAGATATAAAATAAGTTAATTTCGTTTTCCACCACGCAAAAGTTCCGATTATTAATTAGGCGGTTGACTATGTGAATTTATTTTTATACTCAGAATGAGAAAGTACTCTTATGTACCTCATTAGGAGTTGCCTTCATACGAAGAATAAAGTAATAATACCATCTCATCCAAAAATACATATTTGTGTCCTTTATGAATTTGTATTCCCTTTTCAAAGAACGGCGACGCCAATGATGGCAAAAATTTTCTCTTGAATGGTGACGAGTCCTCATGAAATTTCATAACATTCATTGCAATTTTAAGGAAATCGTGAAATGCCCATTAATTATTACGAATTTTTAAAATCAATTTTCTTGACACAAATCTTCATTGACAACGGAAGGCCGCCAACTCCTTGGGTCATCATGCACATTCGTTCGACCTTCGCTGAACTGTCTTGCCCATTTCCTTGATATTCCGTCTCTCATCTCACTGTCACCATAAGTCTCAAAGATCTGCCGGTGACTTTTAGTGGGTTTGGGCTTTCTTGCATTATGAAATCTGATAATAAGCCGTATTTCACACTCGGCGTGATCTTCTATTGACTTTAAAATGGCAAACAATAAAAACAGATACAAGGGCCTAAAAAAGGTGGAAATTATGTTTAAAAATAGTTTTAAATATTTCATTTTATGTAAAATAAATTCAACTTTTTTGAATGCTATTCCTACAAATATAATGTGACATTGACATAACATAACAAATATTTGATTTAGCATTTCGTCCTTCGTGTTCAATCTTTTTGCATTAGTTTCACTTGCTTAATTTCTTAAAATACTTCTTAGTCGCCAAACACGTGGATTGTTTAATTTGACGTAAATGGAATTTTGGATTGCTGAGTAACATTTAATGATGATTGATACTCCAATTAAAGCACGCAAGGGTGTTCCCCCGAAAACGAAACCCTGATTAAATAAAGAAGTCATTGCGGAAATAATTAATTAATTTACAACCAGTATTTACTTCGAAAACCTTTTGTAGGCGTGGTGTCCAAATCACGCGAACATCTCACACGTTATTTGGGTGTCAGCGGATCGCAGCACATATATGCCACGGACCGATCTCATTTACATAATTCATTTTGTCTACTTGCGAAGCTAAAATTCTTTCTAATTCCTAATTTTCTACGATTTTGGAAACGTGCACTCGTTAAATAAATTCTGGTCCAACATTTCGCCATGGGAGGAAATGTTCTTTTCGCTGTCTGCATTTGAAATCATTGGATGATACGCCATTCTGCTTATTATCCCTACCAATTTTGGAATTGAAACTACAAATGATTAGCATTGTGACTCTATTTGAATGATGGAATGGGTGACTTAGTTCTCTTCCGACTTCATGAATTTTCACCTTGACTGACGGACTTAAAAACGGGCCTGATAACCAATTTTAATGTCAACAAATACTTTGTAAATGTTGACTTGCCAATTTTTGGTATGGCGTAACCCAGAGTTTGTTACTTCTCAGGTATTTTAAGGTTTTACTTCCGTTAACTTTCTTTATTTTTCGATTTTATTACTTTGGTCACTAACCTCCCGACCGAGATTCTAAAGTTTCAACAAATGCAATGTTTTTCCTATTTTATCTCTTTGCGGCTAGTTATACTAGGCTAAAAAAACGATATTTTGGACTGAAATGAAGCTATAAACTCCCCTTTAGTTTTCTATTCAACAGGTAGGGGTTTGCGCGTAAAGAATTTGTATCGATGTGAAATACGCTAACGGCTTTCGTGTGCTTACGATTTAGAGTATATGATTTGATCAATGATTGAATCATTCCCGCACTGTGGTTGTCTTTTCTTATCTTTTTTCAGGGTTCAAATATTGCCTCTCCGTTAGGAGGGGCATAGTGGAATCAGTATGCGAACAGAAAAGTTAGCTTTTCCAACTGCATTTACAATCGCTTTTCTGGACACCTACTAAATTACAAACGTCTGCTGCTTTTAAATATTAATGCATTAGGCATTTAAATTGGATTAAAATTAATCAAACTAAAAATTTTTTTAATACCTCGTGTTATTTTAAAATTTTCTTGCCAAAAAAGGATTATTTTTCATGAATCTCTCCGCTGTTTTCTACAAAAACGATTATTATTTTCTCTTAGATGGAGCTCTTTCATGTCCAAAACATGTAAACTGCTGATAGTAGTTTTTTGGGGAGGCGACTGACAGCTGAGGTCATTAGTGACCTTAGGGACATGTGTATAATACGGTTGAAGTAGAATCTTCCAGGGGCTGGGAGAAGGGTGGATAGAATCCTGGCGCCGGTTTCTTACGATTCTACACAAT
>LYUA01000325.1:202698-226108 GCA_002093875.1 Calopteryx splendens
TTGTATATGGGACCAAAAATATTCAATTACTTACCCGAAAAAAACACAAAAGGGTAAAACCTGGAGAGAGTTTTTGAAAATGGTCAAGGAATGGTTATATATCGAGCCAAATATGGAAAAAAGTTTTTGAATATGCATTTTTAATTATCTGGCAAAGGTTTTTTCTTTTGTTACTGCATTAGGTTAAAAAAATATTATAGATGGCAATGCATTTTTTCGTTATGACGGTTGCTCAACACTTTGGAAACCACCGAAACTTTCAAATGTATTGTGCATTGTGTGTGTTACTGTAAAATTGTATATTTCCATTTGGAAGTAAATATAATTATTATTATTTACAAAATTTTGATACTCTTTGTTAGCACTTCGGCTTAAATCGGCTTTCCTAATGCGTAAAAGTGTTACATAATTTTTTTTGGTATCTTGAGAAAAGAGAACCAGAATATGATAATGAATCTCTGGAGGCAATGAAAGCAAATTCCTTGCTGTAAACGTCATCGCTAGTGAGTCCTGATTCATAAAATGAACGATAAAACATTTCTTAGATCCCCTGCATCAGTAAACTGTTCTTAGGCTGATAGTAGTCGACGATTGAAAAGGCTCCGAACATGCGCTGCGTAATGTTCCATTCCATGATACTAATTTGTAACTTCTGAGGGACGAAAAATTTACATGGGCAAAATTTACTTTTGGAATAGTAAACTTACGGAATATTGGAAAGCCTTACTGTTACCAAAAAAAAACTTTAAGGACCTGAATGAGAGTCTGGAACACTGCCAATTAGAGCTTTCTGAAAGAGGCCTTCGATTTAACCTTGGAATATGTATTTCGAAAAAAGAAGGCTTAAGGGATGAATGGCATTTGTAGAGCCGAGATAAATCTTGTAGCCATATTTACATGGTGATACCTCTGACCGGCCCCCCTTGAAATTTTCGGAGGATGAAGTTCTTTGATGCTCGGAAAATATTGATTTATGGAAAATATTTTGAGGCTTTCCTCTTCGTTTTCCTCCCACCCATTCCTCTTAAGCCAAGCGGCCTGGCATAACACATTTGGGCTCGACTGCATTCATTTTAATATATCATTCGCACTTTGAGACTTCCACAATGGATAATGGCCCCATTCATCCTTTTCAGAGTTTAGCTTTTTATCGTTTTTCTATGGTTGGAGCTACAGTTATTGGGTACGCCGAATGCCGGGCTCAATAGGAAACCCTGATTTTTTGTTGGTTTGTTATCGGTAGAGTGCTGTTGTGATTTAGAATTCGACTACGTTACTTCGGAAATTGAAAGCGTAGCGTAAGGTGGAATCAACTTCTATGCATAACTTTATAAATTGCTCGCACGCTTTCAAATTCCTGAAACATAAGTGGGTTCGTAAAGTGGTTAAAATTGACATGATACGCCTTCAACGGAATGATCAATAATGAGATACTTTCTGAAAGTATTTTTGTTATAAATCAATAATTATTTTCGCATGCCGTTGAGTTCGATCCAACAAATTTTGATACCCGAACTAGAGTTGATGTTGAAGGACGTCATCAGCCGTCGCACATTGATGTAGTTTGATATTTTTGGGTGAAATTAAGTCTTTGTACTAATGTTCAGTGATTGTTTTTGATTTTATTCATTATGCAGCCTTAATTGATTGTAAAATAGCTGCAAAAGGAAGAATACATAACCGCAGTTTTTGGGCACCCGACCTTTCTTTTGTTTGAAACTTGTAGTACTCCACATTTCAGTTATTACCGATCTGAAGAATCACCTTTTAATAACAAAATTTGTTCACTCTTAAATTTAATTCTGAGGTCCCAGAATGCTTCCGGTCAAATAGATATTTATAGGTATACTTCGAATGTCTAAGGGTAATATTTATGAAAAGATAGCAATATTTTTTACATGAATAGCTTTAATTTAATGCCTTCCAAGAATTCCCACGATTTGTATTTCTTCATTTCTGTTACAAAACGGCAGCGCTTTTGAAGTTATTTTGTATATTTGGGAAGAAGTTTTTCTGTTTAGCGACCCAAGCCGCACACTCATGGTATGGCACCTGAGGATCGATGAAAGAGGGAAAGGGGGAGGGCCATGTGTTGACCTTTTCCCTCTCAGGGTGCTTGAGACTATCAAGTGCCACCTTCCAGGAGACCCTTGCGTTTGGTAATCATTATCACAGTAAATCCTTCCTTGTGAGTGCACGTCTGGCACGGAGAGTATCCGGATTCATTTCGACGGGGGGGTTTTACAGATCCTGGCCACGAAAGAGTGTCAGTAATTACGTTTCAGCATGATGCATTATTATTAACTCTGATGCATGCATCTTTTCTTCAAGGAATTGAATGACATTCACTACGACATTTGTGTTTCATGAATCGTTTTTAAGATTGAACTGTGTGCGTCCTTGCGAGTCTTGAGTGAAGGTAAATAAGATAAATAGGCACAATGATGTGGACGCCAATATTTAGAATATAATGCGTAGAACTAATTAAGCCCATAGCGACCCTAGGTTAGAATTTTTAGAATATGTGTTACAGTATTTTTCGAGCGTTCTTTAAGGGATTGTACCACTTTATGAAAGCTTGTCACAGGTTTTTTTCCTCAGTAACAACATTATCCATAGAGAAGTAACTTTAAAGTTATAAATGAAAAAAGTAAATCGGAAGAATTTTTTCTGTAAAAATTTTAACCGAGCAGTTTCTAGATGTTTATTTTTGTAAGACCTGCACGTTTTATGTATACTTCAATAGCTGCTCTTTCCCTGTGATTTGCAAAACGGATCAATAAATATGCTATTTTGTAAAATATTGAATCATCGGACTCGGTAAACTGGAAAAAATGAAATGTGGACTACTAAAAGCCACAAATAAAGCTATGGGTAGAATGGGAGTCTCCAAGTAGGCTCGGATCACGCAGAAAGAAATGAATTAATTTGAAAGAGAAGAAAAAGTAAGAAGTCGGGGAATAATAAATAAAACTAAACACGGTAGACTCTTCAGTAGAAAATATTCAAATGGGCTAGCGGAGTTGATGAATACAATAATGGAAACACTGTGCTCAGGGCATTCAATGCAGTATTTAGAGAACTGAGTGCAAGTAAGAATCCCCGAAAAAAATCGTTTCGGAACTTATTATGGATATTAGAGAGAATACTTTAGCAAAGAAATAAAATAATCTGTTAAATCTACGCACTACGTCATATTTTGAAATTTCAAAATGCTCGCTAGACTTAATAATGTACAGGTAAAAGATGTTTCCGAATTTGATGTTTTGATATAGTGTTAATTTTAGTAACACTTATAAAAACATAACAGCTAAAATATCAGTTCAATAAATTTCTCGGAAAGTTTAATGAGGGAATCACGAGTAACTTGAACGATATCCAATCTCCTGCCACGTCCTGTTCGTGAGCATTTTTAGCAAATCTCTTTCAGATCCGTGCTTTCAGCTCCTGCAGTTTAGTTGCCGCTGGTAGGGACGTACTTACACATTGTCTGTCACGTAGTCCTAGAGAAAGATTGGCGTCAGATCAGGGGATCTCCTTGAGGGATATTCCATAAGACCTTCACACCGAATCCAACGCTGAGGAAGACATTCATTAAGGCACGACTTCACTTTTTTATGAAAATGGGGAGGGACACCGTTATGTTGATAAATGCACTCTGAGATGTCTCCTGCAGTCATGACATTTACCAAACTGACAATACCCAAGTAGACGAATCCTTTCGCCACCGAATTGATTATGAAGAAGGGCCTTCAGAGATTTCATCGAGACAGTGTTGCAAAAACGTTAGCCATCTTACTTTTTCGTCGAATGTAGTCCTGCGCAGTGAGCCGCGGAGTGTCAAATTTAATAAAACTTATTGAATTGATCTTTCAGCTGGTGGGGGTATTCATCGAGGTACGCCTTGAGGATGATACTCAAGTTAGCTTCCAAACAACCCCAGCGAAATACCTTCGTGGAATACGGATGGAAAGATGGTCTCCGTGAGTTTTTCCTTACAGTTTTGTAATTTTTGATGTGCTAAGAGTAATTTTTTAAATATTTTTCGATATTAAAAGATCGGAAACACAGAAAAAAAGCCCTTTTATTTCGAGGTTTTAAGGCCCAATTGTTACTGTGAAAGTCGTGAAAAAATGTTTGGAACTAAAAACCTGGGTGCCACCACATTAGCGTTTTTTCAAACGAAAAAAATATAAAATAAAAAGATTATTTTAATCAAGATGGTCATTGAAATCGAAAATTCAAGTAAACCATGTTAACATCCGGATTTTATTTTCTTTTTCTCAAATTTGGTATCCATAGGCCAAGCGGCTTGCCGCGGCGTGAGCCCGTAAGAACAATAGACGGTCAGGTGCTCTGTCTCAGGAATATAGATTTTTGTGATAGTTATTTTTACGAAAGAACCTATTGCAGTTTACTGATGAAGACTCTTCTTAGTTATACGACAGCATGTTGCCATGCATTATATTTTAAATAATTACTTAAATTCTAATGAGGCATGTTAGATAGGATCCATAATGGATAAAATATCTAAAGTGATCCATAATTTGGGCATGCGGTATACTTCACACGCTCCGGTATTCTGAAATGGGTCTTATTTAATTGAAAAAAAAACATCAGTCAATTGAAAAGAGAAGGGATTTCTTATTTAAATAAGAATGAATTAATGGCAGCTATTCGGTAACTGGAATTGATTTAAGATAAGGCAATCATTTTTCACGTTCGCAATGATTTTCAATTCGTTGCTTCTCACTTTAAAAAAATTGATCTCTCTTCAAT
Organism: Calopteryx splendens; assembly: GCA_002093875.1. Lineage (NCBI taxonomy): Eukaryota > Metazoa > Arthropoda > Insecta > Odonata > Calopterygidae > Calopteryx > Calopteryx splendens. Next base: position 207,478 of record LYUA01000325.1, read on the forward strand.
ATTCTTAGATTTGGTTTTTATATCACGAGAAAATCTGTCTTTACGAAATACTGTTCATAATCGGAATCAAGAAACCAATATTTATAATTTAATAGAGGTATTCCCTTCTAAATAAAATATGAAAAAAGATCATAGCATTTTCTGTTTTTATAATCATGTCTTCTTTTCAGTCATCCTTATTCCATTCGACTTTAACCGTGAATGCCTCATAGAATTTATTATTTCCCTTGCTTTTCTCCCTGAATGTCTCACTCGTTCCACTTCCATTCTGCGCGAAATGAAAGGGATCAAATGGCCAGGAGTCAGCTAAGTAGAAAGTCTACTAGGCGGAACAGATGATGCGATCCCTCATACTACTCCTGATGCAAATGGCACAGGGAAATTCAATTGGTAAGGGTCTTAAGGAGGATTTAGAAGGAGCTTTTCCGTATAGTTAAATGCCGGAACTAGACCCTTGATAGACTAAAACGCATAGGCTTCATGGTTATGGGGGAATGTGTATTTCAGATTAATGATTGGCTCCTCCTAGTGGACCAATTGAAAGCAATAAAAAAGGGAATAAAATAGAAATAATAAAAGTTTTTATTTGTAACGATGGAAATTAACTGTTATGATGAATGAATTCTGTTTTAGACTTCTAACTTCCCTCATACACACGTGACCTCAGCCAGAAAAGTGTAAATGCCACCTTGCAATGCCGTCATGATTTCTGTATGAATCGCGAACCGCGGACTACCTTCAAAGAAAAAGGAGCGGTCTCTAACTTGGCGAAATTATTGTCAATTCTTGCGCAGGAAGAAAATAAATCTTGGAGTATTGTTTCGCAACTTATTGCTGTGTACCGCGGAAATTTCAATTAGGAGCGATGAGATAGTTTTCCTAGAAAATTAGTGAAGTCTTCCCCGACAAAGCGATCTATCGACCTATCGTTTTACTATCGGATCAGTAGCGGTTGCAATTACTTCGAAATCTGGTATGTTGGTTTGTTTCCAACAAACTTCCAAGGAAAGCGAAAAAAATATGATTTCGAGAGTTAAAGTTTCATTTTGCGGGATCATAAACTTAAACGACGAAGAACCACTTAGCAGGTTCGGTGAAAGAGTACATTAATTATATTTGAATTTTTAAGAAGGCCGCTGGTGGCACTGTTTAGATATCCAATGAGGACAGTGCACGTTGGTTGCTTAAAATGACGTTTCAGTAGAGCCGGTTGAAACGTGAGTGCTGGAGGGATGAAAGTGGTCCAGATTTCGGAAAAGAAGGAACTAATTGGAGTAAGAGAGAGAGGGAGGGCAGTTTAGGGGATGTAGGCTGGTGGCATTTCATTTGGTTGGAAGAACAAACGATGCTAGCGGTTGAGACCTCGAATTAGGTAGGAGGGGAAGTTTCTACGAAGGGCTTCCAGAGCGAAGGAAAGAGGAGAGTAACTTCAGTGTTTAAGTAATAGAATGTGTTGTGTTCTACGCCACATATTGTTAATTCAGGACTTCGAGCTCGTTGGCAGAAAAAGAACTCTCTTCCAAAGGTTTTCTAGAATTAATAGGAGAGAGGTTGTACGTTACTGCCCGAAGATATCGCCGGAGGACTAAATTTTAAGATTGATTTGGAAAACAGCTTGCTCACCCATCCACTTGATTACTATTCACTTAGTTTTTTGTGCACATCTGTGATCAATTTCATTCAACCATTTTGCAACTTTGACAGAAGTAGTTTAAAGTGAGAGAAAGATAAAGAAAAAAGTAAATAAAAAGGAACATATTATGCCATACTACGGAGGAAGCAAATGAAGCGCAAAATTGAGAGAATGAAGAAGTGGTACCACACTGATAACCATGAATCCACGAGTTTGATTCCTATCTAGGACAAGAATTTTTGCTTCCGATCGGTGGTATTAAAGAATTTGAGTTCGAAATAACTTAAGCCGTCGGAGCATCTTAAATCTAATTTCTTCAACATAAAAGTACATGGAATCATTACAAATGAAGTAATAACTTTTTAATGTATGTATTTTTATGTAGATCATACGCTGCAGTATTCAAAAGTTTATTTTATTATTCAGATGTTACACCTTCAAGTATGTGGATTTTATGTTATGTAACTTTTACTGTAGCAACTAATTAAATTTAAGTTAATGTCCGGCATTGTGTTTAATGCAGGGTTTCAATCACAACTGCTCTTAATTTTTTTATATTTTAATCGAATACCGAAATTAATTTTCTAAAATTCACCAATAGCAGCAGATAGAATGGAAATAAATGCATGGACCTACTTCAGCATCAGAAACAGCTTCATGGGTTCTCTGGTAAACTTACTCTGCAACGAATAATGAAATTAACGATGTTTTAATCCTCTGAGTTATATTGTTACTACTAGTTTCGACGCAATTGGCGTCATCGTCAGGTACAATTGCGTCGAAACTAGTAGTAACAATAAAACTCAGAGGATTAAAACATCGTTAATTTNNNNGAAACTAGTAGTAACAATAAAACTCAGAGGATTAAAACATCGTTAATTTCACTATTCATAATTAACTTCCACAACATTACGCCGGAAAGAATTGAATTTACTCTGCAACCTTTTTCAGTGTAAAATTATTTTCAGAGTAGTGGAAAAAGTAAACTTAAATTTTATAGAGCCCGGGAATGATACATCTATAGATGTTTGCTTATGATAAAGAATTATGACTTTTTAGCACAGAAATTATTTTTATTCGCTATTAATAAAGAATATTACATTAAAAATATACTAATAACATTCAACTGCGGGAAATAAGCAAGCATAACTATTTATGATTTAATTTGAAATTGAATTTGAAGATAAAATGAACAGGGAAGAGCACAAAAATTTAAACCCTAGGTGGAAGAATACTCAAATAGATGGTAATCGAAGCTGAGAATTTCAAAACAGCTGGCGCGTCATTTTCTGACAACTATTTTATTCTCTTTTGGAAGAATTTCCAATTTCATGTCTGATTAAGTTTTCAGTGTCGATAGTTTGAATTCTGTCTCGGTATCCCTCAGGTTCTTGTAAAGAGAATTATGATACCAAGAGCCCATAAAAATGATAATTCAGTTACGGGGAAAATGGAAGTGATTTCAAAGTTTGATTACCCAAACGTAACATATCCGCTGGAAAAAGTTCCGTGGGAAAGGATTTATTTTGATAACCTGCGAAGGCTAATCCGCACATTAAAAACCTGTATACATTGGGATAAGTGAAAGATTCGATTTTGAGGGGTGGAAAGGAGGGCAAAAAATGAGAGGATATTGTGAAAAAAAAGACTAAAAGCTCAGTAAGGGATGGAAGAAGTTTTGAGGGTGCTAAGGGGGAGAGAGAGAGAGAGATAAAAATGAAGCGGGGGACCGGCAGGGTCAACTAAGGTGGAAGTGGACTTCATGAAAGGGACGAGGCCGAGATAGGTCGACCCACAGAGAGGCAGGAGGGCGGAGCTTATGTGATTACGCTTGCTGAAATGGAACTGGTTCGATCGTCGCGGATTAGTGGGGGATCCGTTTGGGAGCTTTGTTTTTAGGGAAGAGGATTCAACCGAGTCCCTCTGTAACACGCTGGTGGAGAGGGAAGGGGGTGGTGGAATGGGGAGGACAAGAGAGGGCAGATGGAGACTTGAGACGATCACTTGATTGAAGGATGCGTGGTTATGGCAGGGGGAAGCGATGGAATTGGATTTCAATTCTCCGGGATCGAAGCGGATTCCTTTTCCCTCCTCTCTAAATATTCTGAGCCCGATTAAATGGTCATTAAACTTCCAAACTGTATGCTTGGACAGATCCAAGGTGTCAATCGCAAAAACCAAGTACATATTAGGTTCTAATTTCTCGAAATTCACTTACCTATGTAAGCTATCTGAGTGATTTATGTCGAGTGCTGTAAGTGTAGTGCGTTTGGAACCAGGCAACCATGTATGCGCAATTGATAGATTCATTGTTTTTATACCATACCGACAAGATAAAATGTTATAAAATGGAAATGTTGGACTTAAGAAATGAGTTAAGGATGTTCATTTCAAGAAGCCATGTTAAATGTTTTTATTTTTTTTATTTTTACCTCCAATTATTAAAATTTTAAGCCATTGAGATTCATTGGGCGCATTAAAAATACGTTTTGTGCAGAATGACCATACTTCCTTGATGTTGAATTCACTGCACCGCTGAACTTTATGGGATAGTTACGATCTCCTTTGGATCTCGTGTTGATCCTGTAGACTTGATGACATCATTTTGTCAGCTAAGAACTAGGTTAATATTGATGGGATCTTTCAAAGCTTGATTAAACGTATTCGCATCCATCCGGTGATTATCTTGCTGTCACTCCACGGGAATAACAGTGGAGAAAATTCATCTCTATCTTTTTTCGATTCCAGTAATAGGAGGCTCTAAGAAGGAGCCTCTGAGGAAAGTAATTTGATATTATTGATGACTTTTTGTGCACTATTTTCTTGCTCAAGTTTTAGGATTGGGAAATTTTATGGAATAAAATCATATTAGTGCCTCAGGATCCTCTCATCCGAAACGATTTTCTGGGCTTCAAGCTAAATTGGGTAGTTACTGGGGGACAAGACCTGACCTCTATATCCGGTGTTCATGATTTAATCCTCCTTAAAGCTTTGGAAGAGTGGTGCTCCAACTCTTGAATTTATCGTGTCGGCATTCTAAATTATAAAACATAATTTTCTGGTTGATTGTGATTTGTATTTGGTGAAATTTACATGGGGCGTAATTATATAACAACCAATCCTGTGTCTACGCTATATTAAGAGTGCGTTTCCAAAAACGCTACAATCCCCATCTCTTCCGATAAAGTGTATTTTTGGAGAAATGTTCTCGTATCATGAACCTGAGTAGTAAATAGCCAAATGGGCACTGCAGTAATCCTTAATGGTCTGTGCCGGTTATCTGTTAATACGAACACAACTTCTGGGTTTCTGGAAAACTTTTATATAAACTTTGTGTACTTAATTATCTCTTTTAGCCATCAAGTCGTTAAAATAAAGAATATTCACGTTTTATAGTATGTGAAGCCGATTCAAAAATGGAAACTGCTTGCTTTGGACGGGGACAAGAAGAAACGACCTAATTTCCTATCTTAACGGTACATTCTTTTTTGGCCACTAAATTTACCTTGGTCTTAAAAGTTGGCACTTATGTTCAGGTTCGGTCTCCTTTTGTGATTAGTTTGTCATCGATCATAAAAATCTTGGATCCGCAGTCAGATACCGTGCGGCCAGCACTTATTTTTTAATCTTTTCTCACGCGCACCCATCCTTAAGAACCCTCTTTTGGATAACAGCCGTGTCATTACCGAGCCTCTGCGTTTGTTCGCGCCCTTGCGACCGTTGATAGAACCGGAAGGCGTGGGTGATGACATCTTTTAGAGCAATATGCTATCGTGCCTTATCACTCTCTGGGGTTTCTTCTTTCTCTCCCTGCGTCAACATTTTTTCCGTACTATGTACGTCTGGAACCTTGCATCTCCATCGGCAATAATCTGTCTTGTTCCTTGAAATAAGAAGAGTTGGACGGGAAATGACATAAGAGAATTTCAGCATCAGCAGAAACCTCTTAAAGAGGGGTTAACCCGATTCCCGATAAAGGCAGCTGGACGGTTCCTTTCTAAAAGCAATTCTTTTAGACGTTGAAGTTGGCTTCAATCATTGTGAGGTTCATTCCGCTCTTATAATGCATTTTTAAAGAAGTTCAATTTATGGAATCAATCCTAGCCGTACATGATATACCTCCTAAGTGCTTTGCAAGCAAGAAGGTGGGCACTCAGTAATCAGATTAAAGAATTATTACCAGCGGAAAACTTCACTGAGTTCCATCCCGTTTTTGTTACTTATTGTCAGTATTCGTGGTTGATGAGAATGAGCCTCGACCAGCAGATGAGGTAAAATATCTAGTTAGATAAGAACCTAATGATAAGTTATGTCTACATTCTTCCATTTACAATTCCTTGTTCCTCTGGTAATTGGTACGAGAGCTGTTCGATGAAGAGTGATCACTTGTTTTTATTGTCATAATGAGTTATTTCAAAATTTTATTTTGTATTTTACTGTTAGTTTACTTTGCAATACATATACAATACAAATATGTAGTACAAGTTTCAATTATTTGAATCCAGTATTGAGTTAGCGGCAGGTGTTGCAATTTGAAACATATTCAGTTCGCCTACGGGAACGATGGAGGTAAATGCGACGACAACTCTTTAAAAATATTATGTTTAGGGAAAACGATATCTTTGTATCAAATGATACAACATTCAATATTCCTCAAGTTTTCATTGTGGTTTTATCTACTTAAGTATAATTCAATTGTCTTTATAATTCAAAGAAAAAAAGGGATAGGGAACTCAAAAGGTACATGACTAGAGAAGGGCCAATTATAAATTAATGGACAGAAAATTCCGATTGCCCTTAAGTCTCAACTGTGTTCACATTAAGCTCCTTGTGCTGTGTTGCCAAAAAAAAACAGGTGCAGGGAAAGTCACGTGGATATTTTGTTTGATCTAAGAACCTTGCACCTGACCTGGCGATGGTTGGATTCTACATGCCTTTTACTTTCTCTCTATGCCTATGGTGACAGTGCATTCGGAAAATCTTCCAAGACCCCCTCTTATTTAAGGACCTTCTCACGCCCAACCGACGGAGACTCTTGGACTTTCACAAAAGTACACGAAGCTCAGTAGACAAAACTTTTGAATTATAGTATAATACAGTGTGGGGATTAGAATCATTCCATCAATGTGACCATTTAACTTAAAAGGGCTTTTCGATAAAGAGTTGATGATACATTTCGTGTTCGCATAATCTATTGTACAAGAGTTTAATTTTTTATATTGTTAACTCAATGCGTAATGTATATGTGGTATGAGTTTCATTGATTTGACTACAGTATTGCGTCAGTGGCAGTCGTTGAAAGGTGAAACATGTGCGCTTTCCACGAAGGTGTATCTACAAGTCACATGGGGTTAGGTCTGAACATAGGGAGGATGAGGAACACAATTCACAATGATTTTCATGAGATATTCAGCAACAACATTTGCGATGCACGGTCGTGCATTATCTTGGTGCAGCATCCAGCCTGTTGCTTTGAAATTTGGCCTTTGGCGATTGATTTGGCCAAGGATAATTTCAGTAGAGTCCTATAGTCTGCTCCGTTTACAGTTGTGCATGCTTGCGCAATATGAATACATAATAAATACACCATTCCCTGAATATCGAAAACAATTATATTGGCTTTTTGTCGGTGTTGTTGATGCCAGAGATGTTCATATATAGCTTTGCTGTTTGCTCTACGGAACCAAATGATGTAGCCAAGTTTCACCTGTAGTAATAACCTTCGAAAGAATCTCCTCATCTTCCTGTAATATCAACAGCGTAAAAACTTGCACGCGAGCGTTCGGGTATAAATAGTCTCGGAACCCACCGCGCACAAACACGCCTCATGAGCAGTTTTTCTGTTACCAACGAGTGGGTGACTTCCAATGAAATTTTCATTGTTTATGAAATTGATCTTAATGTTATCCAAGGTTCTTCTCTCAAAGTGGCAGCAGCGGTGTAGTGTTTCCTTCCGTGTGAGCATAGAACTGGCTGGTGCTGATCTTTTTAAACCATTTTCTAGCTGCACTATAGGGAAAAGCCGCCTCACCAAAGGTCTCCTGTAACATTACATAGACCTCGACTGACAAGTTGTTCAGGAGGAAGCAAATTTTCAATGTAGTATAGTGCCTCCAACCTCCATCGTTGCTGTAGGCGAACTAAACATTCTTCAACTTGCAACGGCTGCCACTGACGTAATGCTGGATTCAAATCAATGAAACTTGTAAAAGATATACATTTCACATTAAGGTAATCAACGATATAAGCGAAAAATTCACAATGAAAAAATCATTCATCTTAACCGGGATCCTGGTTAATGTTAGTTTCTTTTGTATCAATGAAGCATAAATAATTAAAGTTATGCACTATAAATCACGCGAATAAAAAAATGTATGATCAGCTCTAAATTGATTTGTTCTCGTATATGTTGTTATCACATCGACTCCAGCCCACCCAAATTTGTGTTCCGTAAACATTCAAAGATGAATTTGTAGTTCCCAAGCAAATGTATCCCCAATGGCAGCTCGCTGGATATAATTTAGAGACGTGTAGGTGCTGCAAATCAGTTTTTACTGACCTGACGGCCGATAGAACATGTTTAATCATAGGGATAAGTGCCTCATTATTAGTATTTAGACACGACGTGCCGGCACTGTTAGGCATTTACCAATTACCAATATAAACCTCCCATTACTCCTCGTGATTACGGCGAACGATGATTACTCATCGGACCGCCATTGCTTCCCCCCGCTCCAAAGCCCAAACACGAAGAAAACCAGATGGCTGTCGAGCGTGGGCGCTTAATTCGTGGCGTCTCTGTCAACCGTCGTTACATTCAAAGCCTCCGCGTTCCCCCGTTTCGGGAGGTCTGTTTTCTAATCCGTGTCCGGGAGTGGGGAGTGCTGGGACTACAGTTTCATCCAGGTTCAACTATTTGGCAGTTTCCCTTTCCGCTATTGACCATCGGAAGGGAATTACCCCAAAAAAATTTAGCAGCACTGCTTACGTCCAGGATTTATGGTTCATTTGGATATATAACATTGAATCATTCCCTCGTGGTCTTAAAAAGGGGATTATGGTAAAAAGAGGGCTGAAGCACCAGAGATAGAGATTTACAGTTGGAGATTAAATTCCCGGCGGCGGTGCTCATCAGGGCTCCCGGTCTCACTTTTAATGGCACGCCCATTCTTCACACTTGCCTGAAGCGAGTTTACTGACGCGAGTTCGAAGGCTCTTATCACTTCTTCTCGCATGGTTTATGGTATCAAAGGAGGCGAAGAGATAAACCGGCAAGGTAGAAAGGATTGTGGAGATTGGAGGCGGGGAGGATATATATTAGTTTGTGATGGGTTGAAAAATCTAGAAGGAACCAATGGAACCGCGAGGTGAACGCACGTCCGGCGCAGATTGGTAGGAAGCTTCAACTAAAGGCTGGGGTTCGGCGAACATTAAACAGATGAACTTCAGGTGTCGTGGACGACGATCTCAGACTCCATGCGATTAAAAACGCCTACCAAGTCTTGTCTTTAAGCAAGATTTTCTTTTTCAAAGAGTTTTTAACGCATTATATGCCAATTCGTATTCCTATTCGGCATGCAAGAAGTACGCTGCTAGGGAAAAACACGGAGTTCATCTTCGGATGTATTCATAGATTATTTGGTAGCTTGAAAAACTTAATCTCAATCAGAGTATTCAGGCGGTTAGGTGATAATGTGCGATTTCGTAATCAGAATTGTAAATTAAAATAGTTTATTTCAATAATACAGCTAAATAGTGTACAAAGCCAATGATAATTACAAAAATAATGATTAAAATAACTATTCATTTATATATTTAAATAGTATTTAAAAAGAGTATTGTTAAGTTACCCTGTTAATATCGTGGAGCGTGACATTAATTAATACATGAAAAGCTAATATTGGAAAATTATTAAGTAGGAATGAGCTAATTACAATTGAATATTATGATTGTGATAGTACTACTTTTATTTCTCCTCGTTAATAGTTTTCTGAAGTAGGACTGTTTGTCGTATTTAGACAGTTACTTTTAAAGGGAAATACAAAAGAAGCCCAAGATAATGCATAACCTCAGTGTAACCATAAGGCATTTTTCATCCTAGTGCACACTTTATGACCAAAAAACCAAGCCTTAAACATTTTAGATGCCTTGAATTATGAGGTTTACTTAAACTGATTATGAGTTTAGTTCTTTGACATAAGGTTTTCTTCGGCTTGGTCATTGATTTTCCCAAACTTTCTGAATTCCAAAACTTTCCCAATAGCTGTTGTATAATTTCTTACTTGTCAATCATAGGTATTTTACCTAGTAATTGCAGGTTTTAGGTGGTCCGTTAAAAATATCATTTGACTTTTATCAAACATCATGAACTTCTATGCCTTAACCTTCGTTTACCATATAACATTCATGTTGTCCAAAAAAACCCACAATTATCGTCCTTCTTTCATGACTAGCTGATATTATCCTTTCTATCACGGCCTCAACAACCCACCTCTCAAAATGCCCTTTTCCCCCTTCCCAAAATGCCAACTTTCTTATTCCGTCTCGAATTTCAGTTACTTCGTCATATGTTAAACTTTGTCGCTTGCCTTTCACTCTATTCAGATTTCTTTTTTCTTCTCCATAACCACATCTTAAAGGCCTCTAATATGCCATGCTACTGGTGTTATGACCATTTTATTCCAAAATGCTGTCCAAATATGTTAACTGTCCCATCTGCTTTAATTTTATTATCTTCTACTTTAATTAATAACTTGCCCTTCCAACTTTATGAGAAATTCACGAATTTCGTCCTTTTGTGAGCTACTTCCCATATTTCAGGATTTAATTCTGACACAGCCTCCACAAGAAATTTAATCCCTTGTTAACGTCTGGCTAACTGATGCATTATCATCTGCGAATCTGTCAACATTCTATTTTCATATTCCACAATGAAAATATTTTGTTAATTAATGAAGAGTTGGCCAAAACTTTTAATATCGCCTTGTATTTCAGAAGATTAAATGAAACCCGGCACCACTCAAACACAGCTAGAGAAACTCACCATCTTGATCATAGCATACGTACTACATAATAACTCAAGCGGGGAGCTGCCTATAAAGATTAGGCTTCTCATTGTTTAAGGAATATACAGTGAACAATGAAATACCCAGAGAGAATGGTCAAATTGACCAATATATCAAGTGAAATTCCAATTCATAAAAGCGGCCTCTGGGTCTTCCTAATCCATTTTCGACCCTTAAGGCTTTTAGCGTCTATATTTCCCCGAATTTAACTTTTCTTTGGGATACCGCCCTCTCACGACGGAAGGGGGATGCAGTCCGGAGCGGGTTTCTCTGTTGTTGCACTTCCGCGCTCTTCATACGCATGAACTCCGGGAAGTGAAGAGCTCTTTTGACTGAAAGTTTGCTTGGCCACCATCTACCTGCCCCTACGCCCTAACTTTGGTGGTTATCGGTCTTTTTTCTTAATTATTCCTTGCGTCTCTCCAGGCCTCGCAGGCATTCTCTGCAAGCCTAATCCTTCCAACTGGCGGCCACATACTCTCGCGCACATCCAGTGGCGCTACTCTGGTGACCTCAGAAATTAGGCCTCGGAAATGTAGGCCAGAGTGGGTGAGGTCCAATTTATCTCATGGGTCAAACTAGAAAGGATCAAAGGAGAAAAAAAGAAGCGAATGTATGAAAAATCTAAGGAATTTTTCTCTAGGGTAGGAATACACAGGATGAGGTTATTGCGAATATTACTCCACCTCAAATGCGATCTTCTGGAAGGAATGAAGTAAGGCGGGTTTTGATAGTATATTATAACGGTAAATATACGCTTACCTCTACTGGCTATCCCACTACCAACTGTAAAAAGGCCTCAGAAACTCTTAATCAAAGTTATCGCTTTCTCCTAAATGCCTGCTGATGCTTGTTGAATCCAATTATGCCCAGATGATGAGATATACAATACTATCACGAGATTCGAGGGTTATATCCGCAATATCAGAATCTATGGTGTGCTAGAATGCTTGTTTGCATCCTAGGTGTAATCAAACGCCTTCATTGTGGAAAGCTGCTATAATACATAATTGGCTCCTCTCCGCGGTTTGTAGGGAGGTTGGCTTACGTTTGAATGGGCTTCATTTCAAGGCGTTCCATCTCTTCCCAGCCCCCTCTCGCCACACACACACCTCATACCCCCTTTCCCATCGATTTTGCATTTCTTTCCTTCCCTCATTCCAATATCTATCTCTCACGCCAGTCTCCCTTTTCACCCTATCGCAGCCTCTCTCCCTGATACTTCCTTTCCTCCTGTCCGATCCACGGCTCGAACCCCATTCCGACCCTCTATCTCCACCGCAGGCGATAGCCTTTCTATCTTTGAACAATCCTCCTCCCAAGTTTAATCGTTAGGTACCCTTCCGCCTATCCTATCTTCTCCCTTCGCCCCAGTGCCCAAACGCAAACTCTGGGGTCCGATCCATCCTCACAGACGTCACTCGGCGCTCCCTCTTCCCGTCCTCGGCCCGCGAGAGGTCGATGCGAAAAAATAAAACACCTTCTCCGAAGAAAAACATTCTCAGTTGACATTTCTGAAAAGGTTGTGCCGACCGTAATGCTTATATACATATAAAGCAATGAGAAAGTTGTATTCTACGATTCTCTTTCGATTCTGGCGAATTTATTTTCGAATTAATAAAGGAACGCTTTTAGATTAAATCACTGGTGGTATTTAGCAATAAAATTACCTGTGCCATTTATCAGATTCCTATGATTTTTTCTCGATGGACCCTAATAGTTTTTTTTGCAACTTGATTAAATCATGGTTTTTATTGTGTAGTCCCGTTACTTTATGTTATTGTTTGATTTATGATGACTTATTTGTGCGAAAAATTAATATTATTCAGCTTTCAGTTGTAGGAGACAGTTGTTTTTAGAAAAATAAACACTTTTTTCATACGAGTATTTAGTTTAATTTCTTTTTTTTCACTTGTTGCTTTTTTATGGCATTCCTAGGCCTGATCATATATTTAAGTTCCTGAAATTTAGCTTTAAGGACCTGTGTATATCTTATCATAATTGCAAAATATTTTACAAATGCCAAAATAGCTATCAACTAAGGTTTTCCGAGTAGCGTTTTTAATGATTTGACAACCATGATATTAACATATTTTACTGTGCATCAGATTGTATTAGAACACCATGAAATTGATCGTTTATTTTGTTTTCAAATGCAATACTTATACTCATAATGTGATAATTAGCTGACAGTCCGAGCCAAGCCAGAGCTTTTTTTGTAAGTAAGACTTCCGCATTACTTACTTGATAGTCCAAAATTACAAATATAATATTATTTCCCTAGGCTACGAGCTATTTTATCAGCCGTGCATCAGAAGATTCACTCAGGCCAAGATAGATATTTAATGCTAAATTTATGCTAACGCACCAATCCAAAGGTCTCGTGTTCGAACCTCGCCCTGAGGATGGATGGATGAGGTCCTGGTTCTAGAATTGGTCTTTACGGTTTGGCGGTGCGATATAACTATGGCTATGACGCAAATGAAGCCGGAATTTACCCACGCATGTTAGTCGTTTTTATACACTTATACATACTATATTCAAGTGTGAATAATTTTATATTAAAAGGACGTCATAAATTAATTTTTGTAAGCCTTCACATGAAATTTGAGAAGGCTTTTTGCACAATGGGCCGTGTACAGATTGTGTTAATCATTACGTTTTGCAAATTTTAAGGACTTTTGAATATAATTTAAGTGACTCTCTGCCGCTTTCCACACTACATAACTCTCCGTTGCTCTCCTTTATCTCCTTCGGCGGTGGTAGGGCCGTGCAATGCGGCGCGGAAGTGGCCCCGGGGGTGTAATTTTGCTTCCGTTTCTTCAATTTGTTATCCTCACTCAGAAACGAGCGCTGGAGAACGCAGGAATGAAAAAAAACGGACGCTTGGACGTATTCGTCTGTTTCCGCATCGTTGTGCTCGTTCTTTCTCCGCCCACCCCTGTCATCCTCTACCTTCCATCTGAAACCCACTTGACATATCTCTTGGATTTCCGATGCTTTCCTCATTCGACGTCTCTCCCGATCGGTAGGTACTTTTCCATTATCCAATCGCGTCCAAAATTTAATTTATTTCCTTCCGTATCTTTGCTTTCATTTTACCAGCCTCCCTTTGTCCGTTGCGAGAACAGAAAATGGTCCTCTTTTGAAAATTTCTTCTTCTTATTTTGACGACGAATCGTAGTGGAAGTTCAAGGGTTGCTACATAGCAACCAGAAATGTGGCGGATAATTGACTGCTGCTCGTATATTGAACGACATAAATTTGTGCGTGGGATGTCACGCAACATAGTGGCCTTACTTCAAAGACAGCACTTGCCCCTGGGTCAGAGTGAAATCGCGAGAAAAGGACTCTCGTCTTCAGAGCAGTCGTTAAAATGTGCTTTGTAGTTTTAAAATGAATAAATTACATTACCTTTAAAGCAGGTGAAGTCCATCACGCTGTCATTTTTTAAAACACTGGGCTGTCTTAAATTTATTTTTTTACGTTCCTCTAAATATAATTACACGAATATCGGGACCCTAAACAAGTTATTAGTAACGATTGCCACTAGACACAGGATCAAAATCGACCGCTTCCCAAGTGTAAACCCTAAAAATTTGATATTGAGGGGGGAGATGGAAGAGGATTGTCTTATGAATATTATGTCCATATTTAGGAAACGTGTTTTGAAAAACATTGGTCATTTGAGATCAAACATTTTTTTGGAGGCATAAATTTCATATATCGAATGAAAGAGCAACATCAAGATATGTGAGCATCAAGGGATGAAAGATACGGATCCTGTCGTCTGTTGTGCGATTCTTTTTTTCGCGATTGTCCCCTCTTCTTCCTTTCCACGCTTTCGGATCAAGCGAATGGAATGTGTGGGCCATCATGATGAAGAGTTTTAAACGGACATAATCATTAATTACCCAAAGAAAAGAACTTTTATATTTTCCACTTGGATAGTTAACTCCACAACTTTCACTGATCCTGATTAGCAGATAGTAGATTAGCAGTACATAAATAATGAGGGTGTGTATTTTAAAATGCACTTGATTTATCAATACTCCTGGAATACGGCGGATTTTTCAGACAAATTCTTCCATTTTTACGTTATTGGTTAACATTTCATTCGTTATCATTGTCCGTTATTCGTCACAACTCAAAATAAAAATGCAGAGAAGTTGTTGATAACTTTAAAAAAATCGGTCATTTTGACAAAATTTAGACAGCCATTCGATTTTGTACGTTTTGAAACTACAAAATGATTTTTAAAAGAAATAAACATAAAGTTATGCTCATATTAAATGGCAAATGTTTATTTGTACTGTCCTTCATCTTCGTGGTTGAGGGCAATTTGCCGGAAAGCAGTTCAACAGTTAAGAGTACAGAAATGTCTACCAGTACCTACCACTTCGAAGGAGTCTTCCATTCGACATCTTTTCATATGCTATTTAAGGCGAAAAGAGTAACCTTTCTAATATTTCCAATTATTGAGATTATCTGTATCAGATAAGATATTTATCATTGTTTGGTTCCATTTATCATCAATTGATGACACTCAATGGTTTCGCGGTTCGTTTCTGTTTGCGTCTGTAAAAGAAAATCGTGAGATAAACCCATTTGTAAAATCTTTCCCTCTTCCCTGTCATTTTTTATTTGAAAGTTGTTTTCGTTTCAGCAAGGGTATTTTTTAGTTGAAGTCAATAATAAGTACAACGTTGTATACTGATAATTTTATATTTACAATTAGTTACGCGTAGCCTCTAAAGGTGTGTTATACAAAGCGTGTCCACGTATGATTTGGCTTACATTTAAATTGTGTTGACAGAATCTCTATTTTAGGTTCGCGGAAGAAAATATTCCGAATAACGATGGTGGAGAGTATTTTCCCATGGATATTTATCACCTGTATTGCTTAATAATTTACTCCGAATTTCTCCCTTCATATACATTCTGTTTAATAGTGTGCATAACCTCTTCTATGCGTATTAATATTGTAAAAATAGTCTACATTATATTTTTTAAAGCTCTTTTTGCCTGCTCATTAAATTTTGTTTTGCAATAAATCATAACAGTTAGGATATATTAATTCCAAGGAAAGTAATATTTAAAAGGATATGACCTCCAGCGCTATATGATTTCATCACAAGGGAAAACGTTGTTTACTCTGAAATTAGATATTATTATTTCATTATGTACTTCACTTAAGCTTTCTTGCAGATTTTCCTATATTATTTAGCATTGGATATAGAAAATGAAACGAGTAAAATATTATTTACATAAATACACAAGTGCAATATTTACTGAAAATATTATGCATGCATTCTTACCTTTTTTCATTTTTCTTCTATTTCACGGATGCGATTTAATTATTCATCAACTATTCTTCGCATTTTTTGGTATTAACAATATGCTTATTATACGTGATGGAAACCATGTGTACCAGGAAAAATGCATGAAAAGCCTTTGAAATTCATTTATAGTTCTTCGTGATACGAACAGCTACTTTTTGAATTGTTGTATTGTTATTAGATTCTTATTAGTTAAAATAAGTGCATCTAATATTAATATATAGTTTAAATTAAATCCTTGGATTCTTTTATTTTTCATAGGCGGAGGTGAATCAGTGGAAATGGACGATTTACGATTGCGAGCACTTACATTTATTTAAATTGTATATTCTTCCCGAGTATTCGACTCTGGCACAACGAGAGAGTTTTGATAAAGTCAAATTTCGAGGTTCTCCAATGAAGGTACCTCCACTGAACGAAATTTTGTTTGATGGTCGCATATAAATTCGTCAAATCTGGAAATGGAAGAATTAGATGTGAAACAAAGTGTTACAGAGGTATAGTGCCTCCATGGGAGAGTGATGCTATTTCAGAAGCAGTAAATTTCATCCTGCTTGGAAATAAACAGAGTACGTAAGAGGATTTAGACCGTAGTAAGGTGATTTAAAATAATAATGGGCACTTTATGAAGCGTATAATGATTTTGATAAATGTTGAGGGTAGGATCGGGAATGGTAGTAGTTCACGTGACGAAATGTATGGACGACGCTAGCCCAGTAATAAATTGTGTTGCGTCCATTTTACTTTTATCAACATTTCTCTTTGTTTTCCTTTATGCGCAACGTTGACATTTCATCCGCCAGCAGTTTTCTTTGAAACACGAAATAAGCCAATTCATATTCACCCTTACTAGGATGCAAATAAAATTTTAGCGACCTCTACCTGACATCTTTGCGTTTCACCGAATGATTTACACAAGTTAATCTTAGGAAATGTGCTCTACTCTTCACCAAACACTGAAGACAATAGTTTGAAAATACTTAAACATTTTTCAACATTCAGTACTTAAAAATTTGTAAATAAATCAGGCAACGAAATGTAATGCCGTATCTGCAGCACGAAATCCTCGATTCACGTGGGGATGTAAAACCCTTTCACTGTATATAACATTAAATTTATTAGTATGTATTCCATATTATAATTTCTAACGGCAATCCTCCACTTTCAAGGTAATTCCTCCCATTCTTTTTGACACGTGGAGAATAGCTTCTCAACAGTTCATCCATACTAACACTTCCATTTTATTATGCTATTTTAATAATTCATTCTTCTTTGTTGTTTGCGCTTCTCATTCACTTGTTTATTCTAGTAGAGTATTTTACCGTTCATTGTCTCTTTACATTTTTTAATATCCACAAAATTGGGAAAAACAGAAACAATTTGCTTTCATAAAAAGGAATTAAAGATTTCCATCGAGTCCTTTGGGTCTACAAAGAAACTTGATCACTTGAACGTAATTGTTTTTAGAATTCCATGTTAAAGTTTCCCGTGAACTATAGAACCTTAGCAACGATTCGTGGAGCAGAAAACGTGGATTATGATTTTTTTATCCATGATGAAATCCAGTAATATAAACTACGTAAAAAATTCTATCGTGGCCTTAAAAATAGTTGCAATGTTGGAGTAAAGTACAAAATTTATTTTAAAATAGAGTTAAAATTTTGTAACATAGTCGAGGGCGTTAAATTGTTTATCATTGATAATTCAGTAATGACTATCTATTGAATGCAATTCTTTTATGATTTTTCACCGAAAAAGCCTTTTGGCTGGTCCAAGAATGACAAAAAACAGCCATACTCATGGCAAAGAAAGAAGTGGTTGACTAAATTGAACGAACACTTGCAGGCTCTTGCGATATGATTTATGTTTTTTATATGAACTGAGATGGGAAAATTTTATCTTAAAAATTTCTCAATCGGGATAAAAATTCAATGGGTTACTTTGGGAAAATACCTACTTTTCTTAGAGCAAATTGATATGTTTTAAATATTTCAGCGTTTTTCATTTAGATTAATTTCATTCAACCATACATTTATAGGGTTATCGGGTTACAATGTATAAAAAAAATTCACTAAATAAATTTGTAGCGGATGGTGAAATGCAATGAAATAAAGACCCACGAAGATTCTGAACCAGATAATAACTTTTGGCACATATACCCTCTCTCTCCTCCGGGTATTCCGCGATTTCTGTCAAGGAACCCTTTATCTTATTTTTTCCGACAGATTTATCGTATGCTTTCAGAAATGTGGGATAGGAGTTTGGCTAGGAGTTGTCATGAGTAGTATAACATTTTTTCTTTCTCTACTAGTTTTATAAAGGAATACTATCTTGGAATCTTGGAATTTCTAAAAATCTATTAAAACATTTCAAAAGGAGTATATTTTATTCTACGCTGTAACTTTTCGCTAAAATCCATTTCAATCTCACATTTTTATTTGTGTAGCAACACGACTAGGCTTTTTTACTTCGGTAATTTCTCCTTCACGAAACAGTTAATGAAATTAGTCTGGTATATCTCCATAGCATATGCTCCATATGATGACATAAGACTTTCAATGGAAAAGCGGAAAATAACAATACTGGTTCTGTTC